>CACVCL010033053.1:0-10968 GCA_902729485.2 Mus minutoides | reverse complement strand
AGTTTGTTTATATAGTGTATTACATTGATGGATTTCCGTATATTAAACCATCCCTGCATTCCTGGGATGAAGCCTACTTGGTCATGATGGATGATCGTTTTGATGTGTTCTTGGATTCGGTTGGCGAGAATTTTGTTGAGTATTTTTGCATCGATATTCATGAGGGAAATTGGTCTGAAGTTCTCTATCTTTGTTGTGTAAGGTCATTGAATAACATTCCCAGTGCCTGAGGTGAGCTGTCTCCTTCTGAGTTGTTAGCCAGGGAAGTGTCTAAGGTCCCAGAGATCACAAAGGCTGTTGCTACAGCTCTTGATTGTACATTAGACCCTACTGCTGGTGACACTACACATTCATGCTTTAACTTAGAACATGGAGACATTAAGCTGGGTCTGAACTGGAAACTTGCATCCTGCTGACTGACTTTCATAGTGCCAGAGGGAGCTGTGCTGGCTGCAGGTAAACTGTCACCACACTTCTGCTTGGCTATGAACTCTGTGTTCTAAAATGCTGACACACAAGATTGCATGTGCCTGCTTGTGCAATAGTGACTTGGCTGTTTTGGGTAAGACCAACGTCTTTCTGATTGGATCTAAGGCCAGCTCCACAAAACAGGATTCAAGCCTAGTCCTGTGAGCCAGAACAAAACCTGTGGCCGGGGAGGTCATAGGTTCCACTGGGGAAACAACTTCTGTGGTTTTTCTAGATGGATGTGATGTGCCTGTCAAATTAGCATCTAAACTCGTGTTTACTCCCAATAGGTTTTATCAACCTCACTCATAACCACTGGGAAGCTCCTGAGATCAAATGGACGTTATTATGATGTGGTGGCCTGTTTTTTAGTCATAGGTGGATGTCTATAGTCACCCCTTCCAAGGCTCAGGGACCATTGAAGAAGATGGGACAAAAAGAATGTTAAGAGCTGGAGGAAGGAGTGGAGTGTGGTGTAACCTTGGTTTCCTCACCAACTGAAACATTTCATCTTGCAGGGCTGCCGCTTTGCTTTCCAGCTACCACAAGATGAACAGGCCTCCTGTGCCACACATCCACTAGCACCATATATTGTGCGGCCACTGGCTTGAAAGGCACATGTGCCAATTGACTTGAAACTTTTCAGTCACTTTTCTCATTTCTCCCCCTTCACATTAATTGAAAACTGACAAACGAAGTTTTATGTCAACCTGACACAAGCTAGACACATTCAGGAACAAATAACTTCAATGAGGAGGAAATGCCGCCATCAGATTGGCTTGTGGGCAAGTCTGTGGGGGGCATTTTCCTGATTAATGATTGACTTGGTTGGGTCCAGCCCACTGAGCACACAGCCACCCCTGGACTAATGGTCCTGGGTGGTGTAAGAAAGCAGGATGAGCAAGTACCGCATCAGTTCCTACCTCCATCTAGGCTTCTGCTTTGAGCTTCTTCCTTGACTTCCTTGGATAATGGACTGAGATGTTAAACTGTTAGCTGAATTAACCTCTGTCTCCCCGAGTTGTTTTTTTGGTGATAGTGTTCTATCATGTCAATAAGACACACAGCTACTCAGAACAATGAGACAGGACAGGTATTAACTTTGTTGAACATGTGAGGAAAATGGCCATGAGAATAGATGAACCCTTAAGGTTAAGTGGCTGTGGTGAGTTGAGCTGTGGGGTCATAGCCCTTCAGCCTCATACGTCATAGAACTCAAACTTCCTTTATAAGCATGCAGACCATACTCATATTTGTGTGCCTTAATCACACTCTTTGAACACACACAGACAAAAATAGCTTCTAACTTCACAAGGGTTAAAAAGCAATAGAAAAGTTGTGGAGATAGTGCAGAAAGCCTTTGTCTGCCCCAACCAAGTTTTCCTTAGTAGTGACATCTTAATGTTAGTGTGTTCCATTTATCAAACCATCGAGTTGTTGCTGGCATATTAATTCTGAATGTCTTTTTGCTGTTCTAGAGTCCCAACCAGCTTTTCATATTAGTTAAATTGTGCCTCTCCTAGGCTCCTCTTGGCTGAGACAGTTTCTCAGGTGTCTTTGTGTGTTTTATGATGCTTTAACTGAAAACCTTCGGTTAATTAATTAATTCAAATTTTTATTTTATCTGTAAATTTTTTTAATTAACTGAATTTGATATTTGAAGTAAGATACATAACCCATTTTGTTTACTTTTACCACTTCTCCAGTCACCCCCTCTCCCCACCTCCCCTACAAGTCTCATTGTCACATGCACATCTTTTTGTTGCTTTGTGACCTGCTAAGTTCAGTTAGGGCCATCTATGAGGCCATGGATTGGGAACTCTATGTTGGAGGCCAGTGAGCTCATCATGGGTACACAACTGAAAACAGTGACAGCCTCTCCATGGGAAAGCATCAAGAGCCAGTAGTTATCCCAGGAAGCATAGCCCCTTGAGCCCCTCCCTCATCCTTGATTGACAGGCACAGTCTTGTGAGACCCTGTGCAGGCAGCCCTACCTCCTGTTAGATCATGATTGCAAAGGCTGTGTCATGCTCTGAAGGAATGATTTCATAACCAGCTGCTTTATTCCTTCTGTCCCCTCTTGTGGTGTTCCCTGACCCTTTGAGGAGACATTGTAAATATCTTATTTAGGTCTGAAGCTTCAACCATCATGCACTCTCAGCACTTTAAGTAGCCAGGAGTCCCTGCATTCTCTAGTCACTGCAAAGGAAGGCTTCTCTGAGCTGGGCTGAGCATGCCAGTGGTCTATGGGTGTGCACAGATATTTAGAAGGAAGCTTGACTTCTGCCAATTTAGACAAACAGCTTTTCTTTATTGTGTTAATAATTTCCTCTTCTATTCACTTGTGTCTCAGACATTTTATTGGATCAACAATAATTTTCTCTGAAGAACCATAAAAGAAATATATTTGTACTCCCCCATGTCAAATTTATCATAAAAAGTTCCTTATATCTTCCTTATAGAAAAATGAATATGCCAGGAACATACTGTAAGAGCTAAAGTTACCCTATAAGCCCCACCTGCCCAAAGGCAGACAACTTCCTGGTATGCTGGGGCTGTTGCTCATGTAGGATAACAAGTCACATATTTTCGCTTCAGTATGCAAATTTGGTTGCCCCAACTGCATAGGATATGGTTGGTCACATATAGGTGGGAGGTGCATAGGCAGGAAGTACATCAGGGTGTATGTTTGACCCCAATGGGACAACAGAAGGAAGTGCCATAGCTTTGTGAGTTCAGTCTTTGAGAGCACCTGACTAGCACAAATCTCTGGGAATTCTGAGTATGGGCCTGGCCAGTGTTTATCTTCATTGCCAGTATTAAATAAACCTTGCTTTAAGTGGATACTCATGGCCTTGGTCTCTCTCCTTGTGATTTTCAGATTTAACAATACAATTGGAATATTAGTTTCTGGATTTTCATTTCTTTATCTATTTATTTTCTTTTATTATTATTATTTTTCTTTCATTATTATTATTTTTAATTTTAGTTAAGCTTTTTTTTTTGTACACTCCAGTTTTTATCTCATCCCTGGTCTGCCATCTCAGTATTTCCCACCCCATACCTCCTCCTCACTCTCCTGTCTCCACAAGGATGACCGACCCCTCCATTCCCTATCACACCAGACCTCTCCACTCCCTGGGGCCTCCAGTCTCTTGAGTTAGGTACACCACTGTCTGAACCCAGATCTGGCAGTCCTCTGCTGTATATGTGTTGGGGGCCTCATAGCAGCTGGTGTATGCTGCCCAGTTGGTGGTCCAGTGTTTGAGAGATCTCAGGGGTCCAGGTTAATTGAGACTGCTGGGCCTCCTACAGGGTTGCCCTCCTCCCTCAGCTTCCAGCTTTCCCCTAATTCAACCACAGGGGTCAACAGCTTCTGTCCATTGGTTGGGTGTAAATATCTACATCTGATTCTTTCAGCTGCTTGTTTGGCCTTTAAGAAGGCAGGCATGATAGGTCCCTTTTTGTGAGCGCTCCATAGCCTCAGTAATAGTGTCAGGCCTTGGGGCCTCCCCTTGAGCTGGATCCCACTTTGGGCCTGTTGCTGGACCTTCTTTTCCTCAGGCACTTCTCCATTTTTGTCACTGTAGTTCTTTTGGATAGGAACAATTATGGGTCAGAGTTTTTACTGTGGGATGGCAACCCCACCCCTCACTTGATGCCCTTTCTTTCTGCTGGAGGTGGGCTCTATAAGTTCCCTCTCCCCACTGTAGGGCACTTCATCTAAGGCCCCTCCCTTTGAGTCCTGAGACTCCCTCACCTCCCAGGTCTCTGGTGCATTCTTGAGGGATCCCTGACTCCTGCCTTCAAGGCTGCCTGTTTCTATTCTTTCTGCTGGTCCTCAGGGCTTCTTCAGTTTTTAGATTAAAAAAAAAAATTCCACTTTAGGTTTTCACTGGTACTTCATGTAAACAACATCAAGTTCTTTTTTTTTGTATTTTTTTTCATACAGTGAATTTAAACAACATATTTGATCATATTCTCCCCCATCCCCAGTTCCTCCCAGACTCGCCTCTCCTCCCACCCCACCCGACTTTGTCTGCCCACCCCTTTCTCAAATTTTGAAATTCAAAACAAAGATGGTCAACACCCAAAACAGATCCTGTTTTTTTTTAAACCAATAAAATTTATTTTAAAATATACAACTCAGTATTGACATTTTTAAGTCACCCAAATAACTTATAATTGTTAAATGATTCTTAAATATACATGATATCTTCTGAAGCTAAAAGTAATATGCACTCAACCTATTTTTAAAATCTATTTGGAACATTAAACATGGTAGAAGTAGAAAAAAATCTCTTATGAAGTCCTCTAAGAAAGGAAATTGTGACAAGTTCGTGATGAGACAGAAACCTTTCCATTTCGAAGAGTGAATGTGTAACTGTGGCTTCATAGAATGAATTGGGTAGTGTTCCTTCTGTTTATATTTTGTGGAATAGTTAGAAGAGTGTTGCTATTAGATCTTCTCTGAAGGCCTGATAGAATTCTGTACTAAACCCATCTGGTTCTTGGCTTTTTTTTTTTTTTTGGTAGGGTGACTTTTAATGACTGTTTCTATTTCTTTAAGGGTTATAGGACGGTGTAGATGGTTTATCTGATCCTGATTTAACTTTGGTATTTGGTATCTGTCTAGAAAATTGTCCATTTCATCCAGATTTTCCAGTTTTGTTGAATATAGGCTTTTGTAGTAGGATCTGATGATTTTTTGAATGTCCTCAGTTCCTGTTGTTTTATCTCCCTTTTCATTTCTGATTTTGTTAATTTGGATAGTGTCTGTGTGCCCTCTGCTTAGTCTGGGTAAGGGTTTATCTATCTTGTTGATTTTCTCAAAGAACCAGCTCCTGGTTTTGTTGATTCTTTGTATAGTTCTTTTTGTTTCTACTTGGTTGATTTCAGCCCTGAGTTTGAGTATTTCCTTCTGTCTACTCCTCTTGGGTATACTTACTTCTTTTAGTTTCAGAGCTGTCAGCCGGCTGTTAAACTGCTAGTATAAGCTAACTCCAGTTTCTTTGGAGGCACTCAGAGCTGAGTTTTCCTCTGACCACTGCTTTCATTGTGTTCCATATGTTTGGGTATGTTGTGGCTTCATTTTCATTAAATTCTAAAAAGTCTTTAATTTATTTATTTCTTCCTTGACCAAGTTATCATTGGGTAGATTGTTGTTCATCTTCCATGTGTATGTGGGCTATCTGTTATTTGTTGTTGTTTTTATTATTGAAGACAAGGCTTAGTCCCTGGTGATCTGATAAAATGTATAGGATTATTTCAATCTTCTTGTGTCTGTTGAGTCCTGCTTTGTGATCTATTATATGGTCTGTTTTGGAGAAGGTACCATGAGGTGTTGAGAAGAATGTAAATTCTTTTGATTTAGGATGAAATGGTCTATAGACTAATCCTGTTAAATCCATTTGGTACATAACTTCTGTTAGTTTCAGTGTGCTCTGTTTAGTTTCTGTTTCTGTGATCTGTCCATTGCTGAAAGTGGGGTGTTGAAGTCTTCCACTATTATTGTATGAGTTGCAATGTTTGCTTTGAGCTTTAGTAAAGTTTCTTTTATGAATGTGGGTCCCTTGTGTTTGGACCATAGATGTTCAGGATTGAGAGTTCTTCTTGTGTGCCCTTCCCCAGCCTTGAGCAGGCTAAACAAACCCATAATGGTGTTACAACCTAACTGGAGTCCCTTGGCATCATAGCATTTACAATTTCTTTTGCAGGAGCTTTGAGGAGTTGACCACTTGCTGAGATTGCTTTGCAAATCAATCAAGCTGATTCTAAGGATAGGTCTGTGGGTTTTCCGTATATAAACACAGTGGTGAAAATCTGAAAATTAAACTTTGAACCTTGGTCACAAACTTTGTCTTGGCTTCATCCCTTTCTTAGCCCCCTATCCCCTGGTCCTTTTTCATTTCCAGCCTTCCTTTCAGGTAACACAGTTAATCCATGACTGCTGGACAGTTATATTCTTGGTAGATTTTTCCTTTAATGAGTATGAAGTGTCCTTCCTTATACTTTTTGATAGCTTTTGGTTAAAAGTTGATTTTATTTGATATTAGAATGGCTGCTCCAGCTTGTTTCTTGAGACCATTTGCTTGGAAAATTGATTTCTAGACCTTTACTCTGAGGTAGTGTCTGTCTTTGAAACTGAGATGTGTTTCCTGCATGCAGCAAAATGCTGCATCCTGTTTATATATTCAGTCTTTTAGTCGATGTCTTTTTATTGGAGAATTGACTCCATTAATGTTAAGAGGTATTAAGGAATAGTGATTGTTGCTTCCTGTTATTTTTGTTGTTAGAGATGGAATTATGTTTGTGTGGCTATCTTCTTTTGGGATTATTGAAAGAAGGTTACTTTCTTGTATTTTCTAGGGTATAGTTTCCCTCCTTGTGTAAGCGTTTTCTACTTATTATCCTTTGTAGGGCTGGATTAGTGGAAAGATATTTTGTTTTTTTCATGGAATATCTTGGCTTCTCCATGTACGGTAATAGAGAGTTTTGCTGAGTATAGTATCTTGGGCTGGTATTTGTGTTCTCTTACAGTCTGTATAATATCTGCCCAGGATCTTCTAGCTTTCATAATCTCTGGTAAGAATTGAGGTATAATTCTGATAAGTCTACCTTTATATGCTACTTGACCTTTTTTCTTACTGCTTTTGATATTCCTTCTTTGTTTAGTGTATTTGGTGTTTTGACTATTATATGACAGGAGGAATTTCTTTTCTGGTCAAGTCTATTTGGAGTTCTGTAGGCCTCTTGATGTTAATGGGCATTTCTTTCTTTAGGTTAGGGAAGTTTTCTTCTATAATTCTATTGAAGATATTTACTGGCCCTTTAAATTGGGAATCTTAGTCTCTTTTATACCTATTATCTTTTGGTTTGGTCTTCTCATTGTGTCCTGGATCTCCTGGATGTTTTGGGTTAAGAGCTTTTTGCATTTTGCATTTTATTTTACTATTGTGTCAGTGTTTTCTATGGTATCCCCTGCACCTGAGATTCTCTCTTCTGTCTCTCTTATTCTGTTGGTGATGCTTGCATCTATGACTCCTGATCTCATTCCTAGGTTTTCTATCTCCAGGGTTGTGTCCCTTTGTGACTTCTTCCTTCCTTCCTTCCTTTCTTCCTCCTTCCCTTCCCTCCCTCCCTTCTTCCCTTCCTCTCTTCCTCCTTCCTTCCTTTTTTAAAATTTTAATTTAATTTAATTTTAATTTATTATTATTATTATTATTATTATTATTATTATTATTATTATTATTATGGTTTTTTCGAGACAGGGTTTCTCTGTGT
Organism: Mus minutoides; assembly: GCA_902729485.2. NCBI lineage: Eukaryota > Metazoa > Chordata > Mammalia > Rodentia > Muridae > Mus > Mus minutoides. The sequence continues at coordinate 3,215 of CACVCL010033053.1, read as the reverse complement.
AGCCCTGGCTGTCCCGGTACTCACTTTGTAGACGAGGCTGGCCTTGAACTCAGAAATCCACCTGCCTCTGCCTCCTGAGTGTTGGGATTAAAGGCGTGTGCCACTGCACCCGGCATTTTTTTTCTTTTTCTTTTTTTTTTTTTTTTTTTTTTTTTCTCTATAGCCTTCGATGTCCTCCTAGAACACAGTCTGTAGACCAGCCTGGCCTCGAATTCAGAAATCTGCCTGCTTCTTCCTGCCATGTTCTGGGATTAAAGACATGTGCCAGCTTCCTTTGTGATTCCTTTACTGTTTCTATTTTCATTTTTAGATCCTGGATGGTTTTGTTCAATTCCTTCACCTGTTTGATTATGTTTTTCTCTAATTCTTTAAGGGCATTTTGTGTTTCCTCTTTAAGTACTTCTACCTCTTTACCTGTATTCTTCTGTATTTTGTTTTTTAAAAAAATATTTATTTATTTAATGTATATGAGCATACTGTTTCTGATACACCAGAAGAAGACATTGGATCCAATTACAGATGGTGTCCACACCATGTGGTTGCTGGGAATTGAACTCATGACCTCTGGAAGAGCAGACAATGCTCTTAACCAACGAGCCATCTCTCCTACCCTGTTCTGTATTTGTTTAAGGGGGGTATTTATATCATTTTTAAAGTCCTCTATCCTCACCAGGAGATGTGATTTTAAATCAGAATCTTGATTTTTTTTTTCCTGTGTTGGGGTGTCCAGGACTTGCGGTGGTCAGAGAACTAGGTTCTGATGATGCCAAGTAGCGTTGGTTTCTGTTGCTTATGTTTTTGCCCTTGCCTCTTGCCATCTGGTTATCTCTGGTGTTAACTGGTCTTTCTCTCTCTGACTGTGGCTTGTCCCTCTTGCAAGCCTGTGTGTCAATACTCCTGTGAGACCAGTTTTTTCTAGGAGGGATTCGGGTATGGAGAGCTGTGGCACAGGGTCAGCTCTAGAGGACAGATGGAAATGGGAAGGATCCTGTCTCTGGCTGTTACTTGGTTCCTGTGTCCTGATGGCTCTGATAAGGTTCCTCTTGGACCAGGAATTTGAGCAGAAATGGTCATCTCACCTTTGCTCTCAAGTGTACCAGCACTCTTGGGAGACCAGCTCTCTGCCAGTGGGATTTGGGTACAGGGAACTGAGGCACAAGTTCAGCTCTAGATACAGATGGAAACAAGAAGGTGGGACTATATTTCTATTAGCAGATTTTAGAGATATGCTGAGATGGTATAATGGAAAGGAAGGGAAAAGGGATCCTATTTAATAAATATTTATTTTATGTGTAAGTGTATGCCCGAGTGTATGTATGTGCAGCATTTGTATACAGTAGCCCTTGCAAGAAGATGTAAGGGTAAGACTTGTTCAGTAACAGAATGTAAGAGGTGAAGAAATGGGCAGGCAAAAGAGTTTCCTGTCGTCTCTGACTTGAGTGGCAGGGGATTGAGAAGCCTTTCTTACACTGAGTTAGAAATTTATAAGATATGCATGAAGACAGTGAGCTTAATGTCTTAGGATTATATTATTTTGCCTCCAATATTAACAAACCAAACAACCAAACCAAACCAAACCAAATCAAACCAAATCACTACCCAAACAACTTTCTATAATGTATCCCTAAATTATGTGTCTACTTTTGGTAGAAAAATACATCAAGCCAATCAATCATTTGAACAATCTCTAATCAAATTATATTGTTAAGTTAATTCTGGGACATGTGATTCTGATTTTATGAAACTAGGGTGAGAAAGGACAGCATAACTATGGGTGTATGCTGCTGTGCCATGCTATGCCAGGGAATAGCCAAGGACTGTTCTGTGAGGGGATGAGGTCATCTCACCCTTGCTTCATAAACACAGGGAGCAGAGAGGAAGCTGTGGGTCTTGTGACCTCATGGCCACTCACCTCTCCCTCAGAGCCTTGGCTTCATGAGCACAAAGATGGCCTCTGAATACAATGACACATTTGTAAACGACTTTAATGGGATGTGTTTTAGTAAAGAAAGAATGAAGAGCAAGTAAACAGAGAAAATCTGGACACAGTTCTTCCAATCATTTGGATGATTGCAACATAGACTAGTAAAGATTCAAAGTAAAATATGGTTAATGGAAGTTCAATTTGAAGAGACCAGAAGTATTACAGGAACATAGTTTTTATATTATATTATATTAATTATACTATATTTATTATATTATTATAGTATATTAAAACAGAATTGACCTTTTAGAAAAAATAGAGAATTTCTTTTCATGTTTCTGGGACAGATACTTACATTGTAATTTCTAGCTCTATCCAAACTTTTAAATGTCATGATTTTATTTTTCTTTATGGGTGGTTACATATCATTTGGTGTTCAAATGCAACACATTTTCCTTGACTGCTGATCTGCTGATATACATCTAGGCCATTGAAAATACTGCTGCAATGAACATGGTTGTACCAGGACCTCTGTGATAGGACATAGAGGCTTTCAGGTGGGTGTATACCCAGGAGTGAGTCACTTGGGTCATATGTTCTTCATCTTTTAAATTCACCAATGTCCATTCCCACCAAGCATGAGTAAAGGTCCCTCTTTCTTCACATCCTCACCAGCATTTGGTGTTGTGTGAAGTAAGCCATATTTTTGCTAACTTGGTCTCATGGAAGGATTGGAAGAACAAACTGTAATGTGTGAATATACTCTTCTCAACCTTCTTTCTTTCTCTCCTTAAGTCTTTTCCATCAATATGCTTGAGACGCCTAGGTTGTGCCTCTGAGTTATGGATTATAACGTATCTTTAACATATCTTGCTTTTTTCTCTCTAAAAAAGTCAGTAGTCTATAGCTTCAACAATTCTTTGTTAAGATGAATGAAATGCACATAGGTTGGGGGGGTTCATAAAATGTTTAGGTTACATTGACATATAAACAGGTGAGGTGATCTCTGATCTTTAATGTTCATAGCAGCCTTATTCATAATAGCCAGAAACTGGAAAAAACCCAGATGTCCCTCAACAGAGGAATGGATAAAAAAAATTTGGTATATTTACACAATGGAGTACTACTCAGCTATTAAAAACAATAAACATATGAAATTCCTAGGCAAATGGATGGATCTGGAGGCCATCATCCTGAGTGAAGTAACCCATTCACAAAAGAACTCACATAACATGTACTCACTGATATGTGGATATTAGCCCAGAAACCTAGACTACCCAAGATACAATTT
>CACVCL010033050.1:0-10992 GCA_902729485.2 Mus minutoides | reverse complement strand
ACCAGAGACAGTTTCCTCATCTATGTACCAGAGACAGTTTCCTCATCTATGTACCAGAGACAGTTTCCTCATCTATGTACCAGAGACAGTTTCCTCATCTATGTACCAGAGACAGTTTCCTCATCTATGTACCAGAGACAGTTTCCTCATCTATGTACCAGAGACAGTTTCCTCATCTATGTACCAGAGACAGTTTCCTTCCAAAGCAGACTGCTGAGTAGTTCCTGCTCATTTCTGATTTTCTGAAATGGGAATCTTGTTGTATAGCCCATATTACCTCTAAACGGGAGATCCCCCTGTCTCAGTGTTCACATGCTGGGATTTTGGCAGCTCTATAATTGGGCTGGCAAGATGGCTCAGCAGGTGAGAGAGAGCTTGCGGCCAAGTCTAAGGACATGAGTTTGATCCCTGGAACCCACATGGTAACAGAGGAAACTGATTCCTAAAAGTTGTCCTCTGTCTATTCACACTCCTGCCTTGGTACACACACACACACACACACACACACACACACACTCACAAATTAACAAATAAAATGTAATAGAAACATAAATGAGGGCTGGAGAGATGGCTCAGCGGTTAAGAGCACTGACTACTCTTCCAGAGGTCCTGAGTTCAAATCGCCAAAACCACAGGGTGGCTTACAACCATCCATAATGAGATCTGATGCCCTCTTCTGGTGTGTCTGAAGACAGCTGCAGTGTACTTACATATGATAAATAAATTTTTAAAAAATGAATAAACAAAACACAGACAGTTATTTAATCCCAGCTGCTGGTGAACTGGGATCCAAAGTCTATGTGAAGAATTGCCTGTATTGGGTTTACCTGTGAGCTTGTCAGCATGTCTCCCAGGGACTGTCTTCCATTAACTGTCTTTGGTGGCACCATTTCCTAGGCAGGGATTGTTCCCTAGATGGGGGCCCTAAGCTGTGTCAGAGTGGAGAAGGCAAAGTGAGCCTAAACGGGGCAAGCAAGCATGCATGAACTCATCCTGTTGTGGGTTCTGTCTGACAGGGTCTCACTACATAAGCTTCTCAGCCTGGAACTGACTCTATACACCAGGCTGTCCCTTCCACCCCACCCACTTCTGCCTCCTGAGTGCTGGGATTACAGGGACCACCACACCCCCCTTCCTAAGTATTCTTTCGTCAGGATGTTTAAGCACAGCAACAAAAATGGAACCAGGACACATCTCAAAAGAAAAAGAAAAAGAAAAGAGCAGGGTGGTAGTGGTGCATGCCTTTGATCCCAGCACTTGGGAGGCAGAGGCAGGTGGATATCTGAGTTTGAGGCCAGCCTGGTCTACAGAGGGTTCTAGGACAGCCAGGGCTACATAGAGAAACCCTGTCTTGGAAAACCAAAAAAAAAAAAAAAAAAAAAGAAAAAGGGAAAGGGAGGAATGAGATGTTCCTTAATAGCAGGCACCTTCCAAGCATAACCGAAGCCTTGGGTTTTAGCCTATACTCAAAGAAAACAGACATAGGGAGGAGGAGATAGCCCACTTGGTAAAGCGCTTGCCATTCAAGCACAGATATCCACACTGATCCCCAGCACCCACAGAAAAGCCAGGTATGATGCTGACAGCCACGGATCTGTGCAAGCATACATCATACTAAAGCCCTTCCATAAACAAGCAAGAAAACCCATCCCACATTGTTTGACCATTTAATTAATTAATGTGCTAGATAACCTCTTGCTATAGAGAGGGAAAGTACGAGGATAACTAAGGGTTCCTATAAGCTGGGAAAGCAGAGAATAACTGCCCAAAAGTGTAAGGGGCTAGCTCAGCACAACGGCCAAGTAACGCCAGCATTCAGGAGGCTGAGGCAAGATGGTCTCAAGTTCAAAGCCAGCCTGGACTATAGAGTAAGTTCATAAATATCACGTCTCAAATTAAAAAAATAAGTAAGTTCGTAAATATCACGTCTCAAATTAAAAAAATAAAATAAATTTTAAAAAGGTGAGAGCCAGGAGGCAGAGGCAGGTGGATATCTGAGTTCGAGGCCAGCCTGGACTATAGAGTAAGTTCCAGGACAGCCAGGGCTACACAGAGAAATCCTGCCTTGGAAAATAAACAAACAAGCAAACAAATGGTATGTGAGCTAAAAAGGAAGAACACAAGTCTAATACTCTTCCTCTTGTATTACCCAACATTGACATTAGATGGCGATACGCAGACTGAGCCCGTTCAGAACTTTTCTTTTTCTAGCCACAGCCTCTATTTTACTGGAGAGACTGTTCTTTGAGACAGTATCTCACATAGTCCAAGGGCTCCCCATCCTCTTCCCTGTATCTCCCAAATGTCAGGCTCACAGGATGGGCCAAGATAACCCACTTCACTCCCAGTCTGAGCAGGTTAAGAGGCTGAAACACAAAACCCAGACCTTTAAGCTAAAGCTAAAAACAATTAACAACTAACAGAATCTCCTCTCAAGTGAATCTCACTTGTTTGATTTTTTGTTTTTTTTGTTTTTTTTTTTTTGTTTTTCGAGACAGGGTTTCTCTGTATAGCCCTGGCTGTCCTGGAACTCACTTTGTAGACCAGGCTGGCCTCGAACTCAGAAATCCGCCATGCCTCTGCCTCCCGAGTGCTGGGATTAAAGGCGTGCGCCACCACGCCCGGCATTTTTTTTTTTTTTTTTTTTTGAGACAGGGTTTCTCTGTATAGCCCTGGCTATCCTGGAACTCACTTTGTAGGCCAGGCTGGCCTCGAACTCAGAAATCCGCCTGCCTCTGCCTCCCCAGTGGGATTAAAGGCGTGCGCCACCACGACCAGCCTAAGATTTATTTACTTATTTATTTATTCCCTTGTTCCGGTCAATCCTGCTCGCTCCTACTGGCTCCGCTCACTCCGGCCAGCCCCACTTGCTCTGGACCCCTAGCTCCAGCTGTCTCCGCTTCCTCTGGCCGTCCCGTTCGGCTCCGCTCGGTCTCTCTGGTCCAAGGATTCATTTCTTTTTTTTTTTAAAGATTTATTTTATTTATTATATGTAAGTACACTGTAGCTGTCCTCAGACACTCCAGAAGAGGGCGCCAGATCTCGTTAAGAATGGTTGTGAGCCACCATGTGGATGCTGGGATTTGAACTTATCACCTTCGGAAGAGCAGTCGGGTGCTCTTACCCGCTGAGCCATCTCACCAGCCCCGAAGGATTCATTTCTTATTATTCTTCATAAGTACGCTGTAGCTGACTTCAGATGCACCAGAGGAGGGCGTCGGATCTTGTTATGGGTGGTTGTAAGCCACCATGTGGTTGCTGGGATTTGAACTCATCACCCTCGGAAGAGCAGTCGGGTGCTCTAACCCGCTGAGCCATCTCACCAGCCCTTATTTATTTATTTTATGTATGTGACTAGACTGTAGCTGTACAGAAGGTTGTGAACCTTCATGTGGTTGTTGGGGATTGAATTTTGTAGGACCTCGTTCACTCCAGCTGGCCCTGCTCCTGCCCAAAGATTTGTTTATTATTATACATAAATACACTGTAGCTGTCTTCTGATGTACCAGTATGGGTGATTGAGAGCAACCACGTGGTTGTTGGGATTTGAACTCAGGACCTTCAGAAGAACAGTCAGTGCTCTGAACCTGCTGAGCCATCTCCCCAGCCTCTTTTTTTTTTTTTTTTAAGAGTCTGTCTCAAAATCAACAGTGGAAGCCAAGCAGTGGTGGAGACTCGGGAGTCAGATGCAGGAGGATCTCTGTGTGTTCAGGGCCAGCCTGGTCTATAGATCAAATTCCAGGCCAGCCAAGGCTCTGTTACACAGAAAAACTCTTCTCTCAAAACAAACAAACAAACAAACAAACAAAAAAGACGAGCGTGGCGGCGCATGCCTTTAATCCCAGCACTCGTGAGGCAGAGGCAAGCAGAGGCAGGCGGATTTCTGAGTTCGAGGCCAACCTGGTCTACAAAAGTGAGTTCCAGGACAGCCAGGGCTATGCAGAGATTCTCTGCCACAAAACAAAGTCTTTGCAGCAATGTTTCACATGTATTCATTTTGTATGTGTTAGCATTCTCTCTAAGATCCATCCCACAGTTACCTGGCAACAGCCAGGGATGCCTGATGAGCTGCTTGCTCCCTCCACTCTCCACTCTCTCTTGCTCAAGTTCTGTTCTCCCCTCCCTCCCCTCCATCTCTCCACGTGCTCATGGCTGGCCTCTTCTCTTCTACTTCTCTTCTCCTCTACTTCGCTTCTCTTCTCTCTGCCTTTCTCTGCCTCTACTACCCTCTTAACCACCCCCAATGCTCTTAATAAACTCTATTACTATAACATTGTGTGGCTGCTCCCTCAGGGGAAGGGATGCCTCAGCGTGGGCCCACCAAGGCACCTGCTTCCCCCATACCTGACTATACCTCCATAGAACATAACCTCCCCCTTTTGTTTTTCCTTGTTTCAGTCAACCCCGCTCGCTCCGATCGATCCCGCTTGCTCCGGCCGTCCCGTTCGGCTCCGCTCGTTCCAGACAGCCCCGCTCGCTCCGGTCGGCCCCATTTGCTCGGGTTGGTCTCTCCGGTCCAAGGATTCGTTTCTTATTATTCTTCACAAGTACGCTGTAGCTGACTTCAGACGCACCAGAGGAGGGCGGCAGATCTCATTAGGGGTGGTTGTAAGCCACCATGTGGTTGCTGGGATTTGAACTCATCACCTTCAGAAGAGCAGTCGGGTGCTCTTACCGGCTGAGCCATCTCACCAGCCCTCCTCCCCTTTCTTTATCTTTTTATAAACACATCAGTGTGTGTGTGTGTAGGCATGTGAGTGGGGGGTCAAACTTATGTTGGCAGGCTTCACAGGAAGCATCTTTACATGCTGATCAACCATGTAAGCAACCAAACAATTTTTTTTTTTTTTTTTTTTTTTTTGGTTTTTCGAGACAGGGTTTCTCTGTATAGTCCTGGCTGTCCTGGAACTCACTTTGTAGACCAGGCCGGCCTCGAACTCAGAAATCCGCCTGCCTCTGCCTCCCGAGTGCTGGGATTAAAGGCGTGCGCCACCACGCCCAGCCAAACAATTTTTTTTTAAAGTAAGTCATTTTTAGGTAGGCTAAGATCATGAGCAGAGGAGAGGGCAGCCTAGAGAAGGAGAGACCTGGGTCATCAATCTCCACAAAGAACGCTAAACCTCAGAAATGTCCTACGACACAGAGTAGCCACTGCACAGGCTGTTCTAGGATGTAAGTCTCCCTGAAGATCTGAAGAGTAGCAAACCTTCCACTTCGTCCTACTGATCTGAAGACCAGGTCTCCCCTCTGCTGTCCATTCTTAGGTAGAAAGGCAAATCAGGACACACTTGTAATCACAGGCCTGACAGAGTTTAAATGAGGTGTGGAATGGGAATGGTCAGTTGTAAGGGCACAGAATCAGACGAACAAAAGCTAGGTTAGCAGAGGCAGTGAGGAAAGGATGCAGAAGGATATCTGTGAGGTGAGGCATGGTGGAACATGCCTAGAATCCCAGCATCTGGAAGGCAGAGACAGGAGGATTGCAAGCAGTTCAAGTTATGTGCAAGGCCCTTAGTTTAATATTCAACACACACACACAGACACACAGACACATGATTTACTACCATGGGTTTAGACAACTTATATTGCGTTCATGTATGTATTATGTATGTGCAGAAGCTGTAGCACATGTGAAGGTTAGAGGACCACCTTCTGGGGTCAGCTTTTTCCTTCTACCTTCTTGGTTCCAGGGATCAAACTCAGATCACCAGGTTTGGGGTGAAGCACCTTTACCTGCTAAGCTACTTTGCCGGCTCTTATTAGGTATTTTTGACAATTATTTTGGTCAAGTTCGGGGGAAGGGCACTCACTGTGTGTCTGTGCCTGTGTGTCTATGTGTGTATGTATGTGTGTATTTCTGTGAGTATTTGTGTGTGTCTATGTGTGATTCTATGCATGTGTCTGTGTGCATCTATGTGTGTGTCTATGTATGTGCACCTGTGTGTATGTGCCTGTGTGGGTGTGCCTGTGTGTGCATCTGTATGTGCATTTGTGTGTGTGTCTATGTGTGATTCTGTGCGTGTGTCTGTGTGTGTCTTACCTTGCAAAGCCGACCCCTCTGCTGGCCCCGCTAGTGTCTCGAAGGATCCGAGTGGAGATGACCTGGCCGAAGGGCTTCAGCATCACCTCCAGTTCCTGCTCGTCCATTGACAGAGGGAGGTTTGAGATGTATAAGTTTGTAGGGTCTTGCTCCTGTTGCTATGAACACAAATGTAAAAACTGAGGCTCACATCTCCTTCCCCATCTTCAGCCCTCATGCACAGAATAACATTTGAGAAGAGAATTATTAAGGGGGGCATCTAAACAAAGAGAATCTTCTGTTTGTAATACCCAGAACTGTCACCGTGTACTATACATCTAGGAAGAAAGATTACAGTATTTACCAAGTCTACTGCTGTACAATCCAGTAACACAAGCCACCAACCAGCTGTCTCTTTAAAGAAGCAGGCAGTAGCCAGGTGTGGTGGTGCATGCCTTTAATCCCAGCACTCGGGAAGCAGAGGCAGGTGGATTTCTGAGTTTGAGGCCAGCCTGGTCTACAGAGTGAGTTCCAGGACAGCCAGGACTACATAGAGAAACCCTGTCTCGAAAAAACCAAAAAAAAAAAAAAAAAAGAAGAAGAAGCAGGCAGAACAAGTTTTCCTCTTGCCCTGCAGCCTGGCCCTGAGGTTAGATTCCTTTCTCCTGACTTGGCAACTCCATAGTTCAGAATGATTTCTCTCCCTCTCTTCTGCCGCAGCAGAGTCTGCTAAGGGGGAATACCTGGTCACTTGCAGATGGGAAGGAAGCAGGAAGGGAAGCAGAAAGAGGGAGAAGGAAACAGAAAGGGCAGGGTGTGCTGTGTAATGGTTTACCCCCAAAGGTATTTGGGGGCCCCAGGGAGAGGCTGCACTACGGGCAGGGTGGAGGTCCCTAGAGGGCTCAATGGCAGTTCTGCCCAAGGGCTTGATTTTGAATTCCTGATCCTTCTGTCTCCTTCCCAAGTGCTGGGATCACAGGTGTGTGCACAACACCCGGCTCCAGAGCTGTTTTCAATCCTGTCAATCATTACACTGATTTAGTCAGTCCTTTCCAGCAACCTTAATCCCACTTTCAACTTCCGTTTCTTTCCCTTTTTTTCCCACCTAAAATTAATTTATTAATTTATTTATTTTTGGTTTTTCGAGACAGGGTTTCTCTGTACAGCTCTGGCTGTCCTGGAACTCACTTTGCAGACCAGGCTGGCCTCGAACTCAGAAATCCACCTGCCTCTGCCTCCCAAGTGCTGGGATTAAAGGCGTGCGCCAACACTCCAGGCTTAAAATTTATTTTTTATTTTACATCTATGAATGGTTTTTGTTTGTTTGTTTTTTGTTTTTGCCTGTATGTATGTCTGTGTACAGTGTGCATATAAGCATCCAGAAAGACCGGAAGAGGGCACTGGCTCCCCTTTCCTGGAACTAGAGTTAAGATGTCTTTAAAGTACCAGGGTGGGTACTGGAAATAGACCCCAGTACCTTTGGAAGAGCAGCCAGTGTACTCTCTCCAACCCACTCACCTCCTGCCCTTTTCTCCTCCTCTTCCTCCTCCTTCTCCTCTCCCCCTCCCCCTCCTCTTCCTTTTCCTCTTTCTCCTCCTCCTCTTCTCTTTCTCCTTTTTTCTTTTGAGACAAGGTCTTACTCTGTAGCCCAGGCTGGCCTATAACAAACTCTCACTATCTTTGCCTCCCAAGTGCTGGGATGACCTGAGACATCACACCCAGTTTCATTTCCCCTTTAACCATTAGAGAAAAGAATGGCTATGTTGGGGCTAGAGCGATGGTTAAAAGCATTGGCTGCTCTTTGAGAGGTCCTGAGTTCAATTCCCATCACCTCAGTACAACCCACTGTAACTCTACCCTTATCAGCCTCTTCAGAGTATTCAAGGTGCCTCAGTATTGTTGTAAGGATTTCATAAAGGCTTCTAGCTTTCTAGGGATTGACATGGGGGAGAGTGAGCATACAACATTTTCATCCCCAGGGAGATCAAGGCGGAAGGTTCGGTTCTCTTCCTCTCTTGATGTAGCTTCCTTCCCTTCCCCCAGTCCCTTCCCCAGCTCACTCCCTGTCCCATGGGAGCAGTGGCAGGTCATGGAAAGCACTCTTCAGAAACTGAGTTGCACAACTAGCTTCTTCAGAGAATGTTGCAAAACTATAACCATCTGTCCTAGGAAAGTAGTGCCAGTGTGGAGTGCCAAGAGGCCTGGCTCTCCCGCCTGCCACACACTGCACAGTCGTCTCTAGCAGCTCAGGTGGACCCTGGCCTGTCATGCCTGTGTCCAGATGCTACCAGAAAGCACTGCAGAGGGTGAGAGATGGCCAGGACCTGAGTCCAATCACCATCACCCACATCAGGTGGCTCCACACTGCTGTGCACATGAACACACACGCACACACACACATGCACGTACACACACGCACACACACACATGCACGTACACACACACACACACACACACACACACACATGCATGCACACACACAAACACATACCCATGCATATGCACAAACACACACCCATGCACATGCGCACACACACACATGCATGCACATGCGCACACACACACATGCATGCACATGCATACACACACATCCATATGCATACACACACATCCATATGCACACACACACCACGCACATGCACACACACACATGCACGTACACACACACATACACGCATGCACATGGACACACACACACACCACACACATGCACGCACACACACATGCACACACATACATGCACATGCACACACATGCACGTGCACACACATGCACGTACACACACACACCACACACACATGCACACATACACACATGCACACACACACATCACATACATGCACACACACATGCACACACACACACACACACACACACACACACTTGAGCATTGTAGACAATTCTTGCTCATTAATTTCACTTCCCTCAACACTCTGAGGGAGCTGAAACTGGCACTTTGGTGCTGACTGTAAGCCCTGGAGAGGCAGATGGGGCTGGGGAGGGGGTGGGCACTACCCTACCTTTGCCATTTGTGCCTGCACACCACTGGCTTTCAGTGCAGTTACAGCCTTCTGTGCTGATGACGGACTGTCGAAGTCCACAAAACCATAGCCTGGAATAAAAACAGGACGGGAGGTGGGTGGTATGAGAGAGATAGGAGGCCCAGGCTTTTCAGGAGACAGAAGAAGAGGTGTGGACTATGTAAATGATGGAGCGGAGGGGACTGAGGGTTGTCCATGTGACCTCTCAGCAGAGCTCAGATCCACTCTGTGGCTAAGGATGCCCAGGGACATGACAATATCTTGTGGTTGGTATTCTGTTTTTCTCCTCATTAAGAAAAAACCTAGAGCTTCAGACCTGAAGTTTTAACTCCTAGACCTTCATGCATGTCTAAAGGCCCTCCATCTCTTCTGCAGACAGCCACCAGAAATCTACGAAGGGAGGAATACAGCACAGCAAGCAGGTACCAGATGGAAGCTGCCCTCCTCAGAGATGTCCAACCCCCCCCCCCCACACACACACACAAACAACTATTCGGCATCGGAAAAAGAACATCTACTGGGCTGTCCCCCAACTCCTAGAAAAGGTGTTTACATATACACTGAGAAACTTCTCCCTGCACCTTCCCACCCAGAAAGACACTTGACCCAGAGGAGCTGATCTGTACTCAAGGAACCACACACCACACAGCCTTCCTTTCCTTTCCTTTCCTTTCCTTTCCTTTCCTTTCCTTTCCTTTCCTTTCCTTTCCTTTCCTTTCCTTTCCTTTTCTTCCTTCCTTCCCTCCCTCCTTTCTTCCCTCCTTCCGCCAGCACTGCCCCAACAGCATTTTCAGCTCTAGCTTTCTAGCCACCAGTGAGTCTAAATACCTGTTGGTCTTTAAGCCCCAAACCTCCCAGCCCCTCCCAGGCACTGGCGGCCCAGCCTCCCAGCAGGAGGAGACAGAGGCACGCAGAGCAGCTGGTCTCTCTCTCTCTCACCTTTGCACTTGTTTGTGGTCTTATCCAGGATGGCTTTAGTGGAAACAATCTTGCCATACCTAAGGAAAAGGAAAGCACAAGGTGATAATCTGGGGTAGGGGGTGGGGGGCAGCGATTACAAACTGCACAGAGAAGAACCAGGGCTGGTGACACACAACTTTGAACCCAGCACTCAGGAGGTAGAGGCAGAGGGAACTCTGACTCAGAGGCCAGCCTGGTCTACAGAGTGAGTTCCAGGACAGCCAGGACAGAGATTAAGGCATCTAGATTACTCCAAGCCCTTTCTTGTTGTTGTTGTTTTTTTTCGAGACAGGGTTTCTCTGTGTAGCCCTGGCTGTCCTGGAACTCACTTGGTAGACCAGGCTGGCCTCGAACTCAGAAATCCGCCTGCCTCTGCCTCCCGAGTGCTGGGATTAAAGGCGTGCGCCACCACGCCCGGCTTCCAAGCCCTTTCTTTCTCTGCTAGTTTTTCTACTCATTACAAGGAAACAAAGTAAAAACCCAAAACTAAGTCAATTTAAAATGCTACTTGAGCAGGGTGTGATGGCGCACGCCTTTAATCCCAGCACTTGGGAGGCAGAGGCAGGCGGATTTCTGAGTTAGAGGCCAGCCTGGTCTACAAAGTGAATTCCAGGACAGCCAGGGCTATACAGAGAAACCCTGTCTTGAAAAACTAAATAAATAAATAAATAAATAAATAAATAAATAAATAGATAAAATGCTACTTGTGCATTAAGTAGTGGCAGGCATCTTTGATCCCAGTGCTCAGGAGCAGAGGCAGGTGGATCTCTGTAAGTTAAAGGCTAGCCTGGTCTATATAATGAATTCTAGGACAATAAGTTCTATATAGCTTTGTCTAAAAACAAACAAACAAAACAAAACAATTTCACTGTGTTCATTTTCATCCCTGCGACAAAATGACCAAATAAACACTTTTATTTTGGCTCATGGTTTCAGTTCATGGTTTCAGTCCAGCAGAGAGGAGAGGAGAGG
>CACVCL010033045.1:0-11028 GCA_902729485.2 Mus minutoides | reverse complement strand
TTTTTTTTTTGAGACAGGGTTGTTGAGGTTCAAATTCACATAGAAATTTTAAAGACAATAAATGTTTCAACCCACCAGGCTACCCAGCCTCTTTGAAGGCTTCAGAGCACCCTACCAATATGCATTTGCTTATTCCTGAACTTGAAGGGAGGGTGCCTGAGATAACTCAAGACAGGATTGGTGGGTCACTTTTTCTGTTAAAATGGGTGCTTTTTTCCATTTTCTCCTATCACCGGCAAGATGAAAAGGGCAGATACCATGCTCTGTTGTTAAACTGACACCGTTATTGATATTTTCCAAATTATTACCAGAAAGACCTGGCACTCACATGTTTTATTTAAGGCAGTTTCTGCATTGTTTGGACATTAGATTATTTATGTCAAAAACGGTATATTGGGTGAACATTTATTCACCCAGTAACATTTATTAGTTACAACCAAGCAGTTTTAAGACCAGAATAAAGAATTGCAAGAAGGAGGGGGGAAGTGGCCAAGGATCATTTTTTTCTGGCACTCTCCCTGACAAGCAGAGATTTTGTTCAAGTTATAAACTAAATCCTCAATGCTTGCTTGGTAGGGCTGCTACAGCTCCCTAAGTGACCAGCTGCTGGGATGCCTACTCAGTCAGCCAAGGAAACAGGGCACTGTCAAACATCATCTGAGTAAGGAGATGTACAAACATGGGTATCAGGCAGTCTTTTGAATAACTAGGATATAACACTAATTATCTGCAATCTTATACTATGTCCCTTCCTTAAAACAGCAGGCAATAAAAGAAACTACTAATAGGATTGAGAAAACATTAAATATAGCCAGGTTACATGTATCTGATCACAGTATATTTTGTCTCCTAAAAATGTCTGTGTGTGATGAGAATTGAGTAAGGGAGGATATTTGCATTAGCATGAAAGTGATCTACTTGGCCCAGCCCCGGCCTATGCAGTTCCATTCATCACAATAGAATAGGTTCCTGGAGTATGCCAGGAAAATGACCGTGAGAAGGTCTACCACATGCAGAATCACTGGCTAGTGGACATCAGTCTCGTCTGAGCTACTGGTGTTGCTTATCTGCCACAAGCCACTCACAGATTTTCCTAGGTGGTGCCTGAGAAAACAAAGAACTCCAGGGGAACAGCAGACATAGTGGAGAGAAAATGTCTGTCAAACTACAAGGCTGTAGGCTTACATTGCCATCAATCTGGGATGACAAGCCTAAGTCACAGGAACGGAAAAGCTACTTGAATTACACACTGTCTCCTCAAAAAAAAAAAAAAAAAAAAGGTACAAACCAGTGAAGTAGCCTTGACTATCCCATGTTTCCTTTATGCTTCATAAATTCAGCCCAGAACTTTATCTTAATTCTCTCCCATTTTTTTCTTGCCATGTGAACTGAAATTGTTTCGATTATTTAACATTAATTTGCTGAATGTTTTCTTTGAATAGGCATCTCCATAGAGTATTGTCAAGAGTTCACTGGCAGCCAATAAATAACTCACCAAGTCAAATCATTTTTCTACCATAAAGATAGGTTATGAGAGTCAAAATATATTTATTGACCACCATATGTAATCACTCTCTTGCTAACATAACTGTTTTATGTAAATTAAAAGGCAGATGCTGGGTATGGAAAGATGGCTCAGAGTTGAAGAGCATCTGCTGCTCTTCAAGAAGACTGAAGTTCATTTCCTACACTCACTCATATTAGGGCTCACAACCATCTGTAACTCCAGACCTCCAAAGGACACAGCACCCTCTTCTGGTCTTCAGGGGCATTGCATTCGCGTGTGTGTATGTGTGTATGTGTGTGTGTGTGTGTGTGTGTGTGTGTGTGTGTGTGTGTGTGTGACACACACAAAAAAAAAACTGAAAAAGAAAAAGGGAAATCTTTAAAAGTAAAATGCAACTGATGTCTTGGGGGCTTGTATTAGTTTCTTGTCACTTTCTATGCACAATACCATGACCAAGACAACTTATATTTAAAAAATGTGTTTAATTAGGTTTTTCGGTTATGGGTTAAGCAAGAGTTTCAGAGGACTATAGGCAGTGTGACAGCAACACACATGTTAGCATTGAAGCAGCAGCTGAGAGTTCACATCACAACCTACAAACAAGAAGTAGAGACTGAGTACATGAACCTTTTGAAAGCCCAATCCCAATGCCCACCCCAAAGACATACCTCTCCCACAATGCCACACCTCTAATCCTTCCTAAATAGTTTCACCAAATGGAGACCAAGTATTCAAACATAATAACCTATGTGGACTATGTTCTCAAACTGCCACTAGGCTCATATGTAAAAAGCCCAACACATGCTGTTCATACCACAATTGTACCAGTTGGCATGTTTTGCCTGGCCAGTCATTATTATAGCTTGCAGAGTTCATAGTTGGGTAAGATTGATAATTACTGATCTTTTCATATGCATAGCAACCTCTGTCACTATGAAAGCTATCCTGTAGTAATGATGCTTCTAGGCCCATACAATCTGATTTCACCATGTTATATGACTAAAGGATGTAGAGTCTTTAGCAATAGAGGCTTATCATAGAGTTCTGGAGGATAATCAAGAGCAATACTAAAAATCTTTTAATGTTTGAGGGTCTATGAGACCCTATTAACCAACAACTCCAAAAGAATTAAACCGATTTTGGTGCTGAGTTTTTTATTTGATAGCCTCTAACATCTAGTGGGGTCATTGTTCCTATTATAGGGTAACCATTTATATATATATATATATATATATATATATATATATATATATATATATATATGACTTTTCCAAAAGTGTAGTGTTACACCTCCCCATACTCCTTCCTCTACTGTTTCCCCACTTCCACCTCAATCTAACTCTTTCTGTTCCATTTTCTCGACTTAACTCTTTATATCACTGTATTTTATTTCCCCTCCCTTAAACTCCATCACCACCATGGCCCTTCAGTAATTTACTGACATGTATGGGCATTCCAAATAAAACACACATATCTGAAGATTCAAAGCTAACATGCACAAATATGAATAAAAGTAAAAAGAGTCTATGAAGGTAGGAGGGAGAAATGGTGGGGACATTGGAAGAGTTGAAGAGAAGGGAATGGGAAGACAGCTTTGGTCAATGCATATGATGCCAATTCTGCAATTCTCATCAATATATTTTTATAATAAAGCAAATAATTGCTAGGAGAAATTTTCTCAAAAAATACAAAATTCACAGAGGTAGAGAGATGACTATTCAGTTAAGAACATTTGTGGCTCAGAGGTTCAGTTTGTAACATGCAGCTGGTGGCTCATACCTGCTGGTAACTCTAGTTCCAGTAAATCTGATGCCTTTTATGACCTCTTGTATGACCTTCTGAGGTCCTAGACACACATGATGCACACACGTACATGCTGGCAAATCACTAATACACATAAAATAAAATATATGTTTTGTTTAAATACCTTTCCATCTGTCATTACTTAGGGGAAGCCATCTTTGTTCAGCTCCTCTAAAAATCTGAAATGGATTTTCTTATTCCTTGCACAGGTTTATCTCAGCCCTCAGCCTTCTTGTTTTCTACTGTGTTCTCCACTAGAATGCCAGATGCAATAGTCCATCTCTCTGCCATAGGTGCCTATCAGAGACACTGGCTTAAAGATTAACTCAAACACAGCTAAACTGAACTAAATAAGAAGGTCCTTTAACAAACTCCACAGCCATCCTTTTAACCAGATACAAGAGCTGCTACAGGAGATAACAAAGACATTGAGAAATGATGACCAGAATGTGAAGGGCACAAGGAAGGGAAAGGTTCTTTGATTCATCTTTTCATCAACCAACATAAATATTAAGGGTCTATTGTGGCAATAATAGGAGAGACGAGGAAAGAGATGGGAGTGGGAGGCTCCTACTTGGTAGATGAGGGAATTAGGTAGCACTGGCCATAGACAAATGAGTTGCAATACCCAGTCACAAAGACCCTTCAAGAATATGTGAAAATGGGAATAGGTAGTACAGGAGAGGCCTTAACAACATGAAGATGCCACACCAGTGCCCAAGATCCACACCAGGCACCAGGACTCTTCCTCTGAATTCTGTTAGCTATTAGGAATATCTTCCTAAGGTTTTGCTTCAAGTGTAAGACTTTTTTTTAGACAGGGCTTCTCTGCGTAGTTCTGGCTGTCCTGCTACTCACTTTGTAGACCAGGCTGATTTTGAACTCAAAGATGCCTCTGCCTCTGCCTCTCTGACTCTCTGCCTCTCTGCCCCTCTGCCTCTCTGCCTCTCTGCCTCTCTGCCTCTGCCTCCTGAGTGCTGGGACTAAAGGTTTTTTCTACTCAAAGGCTGAGAAAGAAATTAGGGAAATGACACCCTTCACAATAGTCACAAATAATATTACATACCTTGGTATGACTCTAACCAAGCAAGTGAAAGATTTGTATGACAAGAACTTAAAAGTCTCTGAAAAAAGAAATTGAAGAAGATCTCAGAAGATGGAAAGAACTCTCATGCTCATGAATTGGCAATATTAATATAGTAAAAATGGTCATCTTACCAAGACTCTTTTAAAAGTTAAAACCACTTTGATGCGATTGTTATGGAAAGATAGCAAAGCATTCATCCTAAAATCCTCAGGAAACACTTATTTTATATTTTTTGAAATGCATTTTAAATAAAGGAAAGTTTATCAATGGGCACTTTTACATCATTCATTTCTCTATACTTTTGCTTAAAAAATGTGATTGTAAGTTCCATGTAATCATCTCAGCTATGTTTCAAAAGCAAAAACCTATGTCTTCAATATCTCTAATATTTGAAGTGTGAACATGCATGTGTGTTCACCCTGACATAGACACATGAAGAGGCAAACAGGAAAAAAGACACTACCACAGAGTGGATCCAAAGAGATCATTGCTTCTATTCCAGGTGTGTGCTCTCAGACAATCAAAGCACTTCATCTATCTGTATGGCTATTTTTTACAGCCATAATCATCCCATATTCTGCTAGGTTATTGTTTGGAATCATGACCTTCTATGTAAAATTGCCAGTAGTCATTATGACACATGAAAGAAACTGATGGTGTTAACAATTTTTAGGGGCAAAACATGGGCAGTAGACTCAGCCATAACAAGCCAAGCTTGGGCACCTGTACACATAGACAAACATGAGTAAAAACTAAAGGCAGAGCAGGATCCATTAAGTATAGTCACACTTGCAAAAGGAGCAGAGTTCCAGAGGCAGCCCCCTCCCTGCGACATACAGGCCATGTCCATCTCCTGGGGTCTTGACATGAGGTTTAGGTTTAAATAGATGTCAAGAAGTCTGCATAACTAAATAGTCCTGGGTTGACTTGTAGCCTTGCCCTTCATGATTCTACTGCCCTTGTGCAAGTGGTCTTACAAACTGTCAAAACTGGGTACAAACTTTTCCTGGAGCCACACTCCTCCTATGGCTGGAACCAGAATTTAATCGTTCATTTTTTCAGCATGAAACTCCAATTCCCTGGGGTCTACCGTCCCCGGAGTCTATTATACAAAGGGAACCACACAAGTGCCTCTTGAGAATATTTTCATTCCGGCCAGGATAACAATAATGACATGATAAAAATCTGGTTATGGTTATTGTACTTCCTTAAAGCACGATCCCGCTGCTAACTACCCCACTCTTCAATGTTCTACAATAAATTATAGTGAAGGCATCATTAAGAGAGGATGAAGATAAGAAAATATTAACCTCAATGTAGTAACCCAGACCCTAAAGGACAAGCACGTCATGTTCTCTTATCTGTGGATCCTAGCTCCCAGCTTCAGATTGGAGGACATAATCTGGAATAACCACAGAAGCCATGAAAGTAAAAAGGAGACCATAGTCGGGTAAAGAGGAGAAAAAGCTCCAGAGTGGACTTCTGTGTGCAGTGAGGGTAAAAATGGAAAGAACAGGAAGGAAGGGATTATAACGGGGCCAGGGGACACAAATTGAGAGGATTGTGTTAAAAACACTAAGGACGTATTAAAATCCATAGGGAACTATACCATTGTATAACCCTATTATTTATACACACACACACACACACACACACACACACACACACACACACATATATATATATATATATATATATATATATATATATATATATATATGCATGCACTTATGCATGGGAAGAATTAGAGGGAGGAAGAGAGGAATATAGGTGGAAATAATGGAAACATAATACTCAAAAAATTATCAAAAAATTAAAAATTATAAAAGAATCAATATGTCAAGACAAGCACTCTTGCAAGACAGAGAAGTACTGGGCCAGTTGGGCTACATAGCAAACTCCTGACTCCAAAAACCAAAGCCAAAACAAAGCAAAAGGAATAGGCAAAGATACAAATTAAGGATCTCTGGGAGTAACAGTAGTGTGGAAACTGATGTAGTCTTTAGAGTCATTTTCATAGGCTAGTCTATTAAGTGCAGGTGGCTAACCTCTAGTGACCAGCAGTCTCTCATTTACAAATTAAAAAAAATTTTTTTTTCCTCTCGAAGACTTCATTTAAAAGCTACATATATGTAAATTTTCTAACAGCTCCTAGAACAGAGTAGACACTCAAAAGTGGCAGCTACGGCGATAAATGTAATAATTAATCTCATATGTTTACTGGTTCCAGGATGAGAACCAAATTAATCTTTGCTTTTAAAGTGCCCTTTGACAGAAAACAGTGAGGAAGTGATGTCTTTCCTCTCAGCATCCTTCTCAGCCCTGGCACCTTGCTGCCTCCTGTCTACACAGGAAGTCCTAAGACATCAAAGCAGGTGTGGGCAACAGTGACCTCGAGGGGAGCTTGGACCAGCTCAGGCAGGGGCATACGGCAGGCAGCTGCTTAAGGACTTGAGAATGTATGCATAAAGTAGGCTGCTCAGCTCATAGTGAATTAGATCTCTGATTCTTTATATTTCTCCCTTAATCCCCATAGCTTTGATTTTAAGTAGCACTGGTTCATGTGTAATTCTAACAAAGGCTTCTCTCAAAATCCAAAATAACTCTACTCAGTTATTATGCAGCCCTCTTTTATGACCTTATTATATAGGGAGGTTTTGTTAAACAGATTTTTCTCTCTTGCAAATTAGTACAGAACATACTTTATTTTTGTGTGTCTCAGCAAGGTTTCTAAAATCCTTCCCACATCACAGTTCATTTAGACCAATTAGAATTCCATGAACAGAAGATAAAGTATGTTATTAAAAAAAGGAGGCTGGGAATATGGAGTGGTACCGGGGCTCTGGGAAAGAGTTTGGCATTTCTTCAGAAAACTAAACATGCAACCCAGCAATTACACTCCTGGAGAAATCTCCCAGAGAAATGAAAATTTATGTTCCCCGAAATCCTTATGCACAAACTTTCACAGCAACTTTATTTGCAAAAGCTGAAAACTAAAATCAGCACAGGTGTTCTTCCACAGGAGGAAGATCTTACAAGTGTGGCACAGTGTATATGCCACTGGATGTATCTTATAAGGAAAGGGAACTATTGACACTTCTGGGATTATACTGACAAGGCCAGTCCCTAGGGGATGCACAGTGCTGACTCCATCTCTGTAACACATTCTAAATGAGCACGGTGGAGGGCATGTTAGTAGACATCAGGGGTTAATGAGTAGGCAGGGTGACGAAGCAATGATGTATTTCTAGTACACAGCAATCCCAACAAATACACACGAAACTTGGAAACTCTGAATACATTTATTGAGTCAGGACTCACGAGAATGAATCAACACTCAACATGTGAATTATGCTAGTTATTTTGTACATGGGATTTTTTTTCAGTATCATTCTTCATAATTGCATCTTGATCTGCAACACCATACAGGAAATGGTGTTCAACCGAAAAACTGCATAAAGTCAATAAGAAAAGGGCTGAACGGTGAGTTTTGAAAGAGGACAGATAAGCTAATGTTCTTTATGCCAAGAAACACCAGACTAAGAAACACATCATCTTAAGTATGGGAAGGTACATGTCTATTGCATTGCCCTCAAAGCTGTCTAAAATTATATCCCAGAGTGCCAAAACCTCCAGAAGCTTGCTTTTCTCTGCCCTTTACATCTGTGCTCTGTCCATCAATAAATTCCAGAATCCAGATTTTTTTTTCATCTTCTCCACAGCCACCACAGGCTCTCACCTGGATTGTTCTAGTAGTCTTATAAATGGTTTCTAAGTCTCTCTGCTCCTCTACAGTCCATTGCAGCACAGCAGGTGGCCGATGCTTGAAAATCTTATCTGACCTTGGAACTGGCATTATGCCTCAGCCAGTAAAAGCAATTGCCACACAAACCTGGTAAACCTGACTCCATTCCCTGGAAACCCAGTGTGGAAGCACTCTACTACGTGGTTCTCTGACATCCATATGTGTCCATATGTGTCCATATGTGTGTAGGCACATATGAATAAGTAGGCAAAACCTCCCTCGCACTTTCTGGGTTCCACAAGCTACGACTCCCACTTTAGCCTTCTATACTTCTTTACTCCTCTTTATTCCCCAGCTCGAGCATCGATGGTCGCTTTAGTTCTTCTTTTTGAGTTTCTGCCTTGGGGCCTTTGTACCCTTTATTCCATGTAGCTTCAACAGTTTTCTATAAGACCCCACACTCCTGACTTGCGCACAGCTGCACAGCTCGAGTGTGTGGCTGAAGGCTTCCTTGTACCTCTCCCTGTCCCTATTTCTCTCCCAAGGAATTCAACATCCCTTGCCGACATACCTCTTGTTCATCTTATATTTTAATCTTACCATTATAGATTTGTTTACCAGCACTGAAAATATTGCCTAGCACACAGAACCACTCTATTTGTAGAAAAAAAAAACCCTACATGAATAAAAAAATGGAACAAACAGATAATGCAGTGTCACACAACAGGAAACACTAGAGTGTTGATGCAGCTTCTCTTCCCTCAAGTCTAAGCCACAGACTTCCTATACCCTGCCCGTTTGCTTCAACAACTCATAATCCCTTTGCCAGATTATAATTGTCTACACATCACCCACTGCTGAACTGGTTTGTTCAAATGGCTCCTAAGAAGATAACTTCATGAGATCAGAAGCTCACCAGCTAAAGCTGGAATCGGGCTCTTTGTAATTCTCTAGTTAGAACTGGATGGAACTAAGTGAACCCAATCCTCGGCTGCTTCACACTCTTCCCTTTTTCTCTTTTTTGACATTGTGAGATTATGTTCTAATCTTATGGTGGCCATGTCTTCTCTTTCAGATGCAATTAGAACAGCTTCTGCTCACATTTCTCCACTTCCACATTTCTCCACCAACATCTTCCATGGTGGAATCTTGTCACCAAGAAAGATGTAAGCCCTAAACAAAAGTGACTTCTTGGGAAAACCCATCATGAGGCAGAGGCAATATTTTTAAGCTCACAAGCACAAGAGAAAGTTTATATTAAATCTTGCTAGCTGTCTTGACTTGCATATTGACTGGAGCAACCATTTTTTTCCACTAGACTTTAGAAATGCAGATTTGAATAACTCATTTTAAAGCAAATCAGAAACTCGTGTTTTTACCTGACGGCTTCTACCCTGAAATGTCACTCTAAGTTTAAAGCTCTTGAATGTTGTTTTATGGAGAGTCCTTGGAGACAACTTTGTATATTGCAGATTTGGTTTGTATAGCACTGCGTTTGAGGAGAACACTGAAAACAGTGAGAAAAACCAGGGGCGGGGTGAAATACATAAAGGAGACTCTACTCTTAGGAAAGAGGTGCAGGGCAGGAGGAGTCATGCTGCATTCTGAGCAAGATAATAAAATACACTCGGTTCTGGGGGGAAGAAACCTAAAAACCACCGACTTCATCTTTCCCATGTAACACAGAAAGGCTTCTTCCAAAATTGTACAATGCATTTCCAAGAGCAAGACCAGGAACACTGCAGCAGCAGCAACAGCAGCAGCAGCAGCGTTATAACAATGATGATTATAATATCCACGATGATGCTTAAACGCCATTAGGTATTACCATTCCAATTCACATCACTGTTCCATTTGAAAGCACTGTTAATAATACTCAGATGGGGGCTCACCCCTGCCCTGCAGAAAACCATGACTCCACTGGGCAGCTTCTTCTGTAACCTGCTGTCCTCTTGTTTGCTTGTGGAGAGAAAGATTTACACTGCTGACAAAATAAAGAGGACACAATACGGGGTTGTTAATTGTAAGTACACTGTAACAGAAGATCCGTCTAGGTTCACACCTCGCAAACAGCAATCCCCGATCCCTCTGCTTCTGCTTCCAACTAACTTGCCATATTCTACTCCGTGCTTGCTTCTGTGGGTTTGACTCCTATACGTGCTTCATCTTATTTGAATCATATAGCATGACCCCTTCTGATCCTAACTTGTGTCAATTAGGATAGTGTCCCTGGGGGTCAGCCATGGTGTCACAAGTGCATATAATAAGATTTCCTTCCCTTTCTTTGGACCTATGTAGACAGGCTTTTCCACTTTGTAAGAGAATTTTACAGTGTGAATTGCTTGAAAACTGATAAGACTAAATACTATGCTTAGTTTCCACCAAGAGGCCGAGACATGATGGACTCTTTAATGAGTATTTCCTTCCAGATTTCATTTTTAACTTAGCATCACATGGTGGCTTTCATTATAACACTTCCATATGTTGCTGACATATTTTAATCTTACTTAACTCTCCTCCCTACCTCGTGCTAATCCTTTTCCTCCCTGGAACAACTCCCCTTCTATGTTCATGTCACGTGGTTTCATTACTCCTTTCTCTCTGTCTCCCTCAGGATTTTTTCCTCCTGCTCATAGTCCTCTTTCTGCTTTCACAAGATTTCTTTTGTAATCTAAATGAGATCCCATTATGTGTGTTCTCAACACTGCAGTCCTCCCTCTGTCAATGGAACATCAGATTGCTTCTGGGCTGGACTATTTTCAGTATTACTGTAAGAAACACAAGAGTTCCGGTGTTTCCTCCACACACTGATCCCACTTATTTTAGAGACTTGCACACCAGTGAGATTGCTGGGTCGAATTCAGTTCTGTTTTTAGCATACCAGGA
>CACVCL010033044.1:0-11041 GCA_902729485.2 Mus minutoides | reverse complement strand
AATACTGTCTCCTTTTGGTGAATACTGTCTCCTTTTGGTGAATACTGTCTCCTTTTGGTGAATACTGTCTCCTTTTGGTGAATACTGTCTCCTTTTGGTGAATACTGTCTCCTTTTGGTGAATACTGTCTCCTTTTGGTGAATACTGTCTCCTTTTGGTGAATACTGTCTCCTTTTGGTGAATACTGTCTCCTTTTGGTTTTACAGGCAATTGAGAAGCTACAGGCTGGTGCTCTTGCTACAGATGCAGTGGCTGCTGCTCTGGTGGAACTTGAGGTATTTCTTTTCTCTTTTATATTTATGTAACTTTTTTGTGCATTTACATTCCTTATTTTTAAATGGCATTGAGATGTGAGCTAGTTAGCCATAAGACATATAACTAGTGTTTTTCACTAATATTAGCAAAGCTATATAAGATTTTGTTTTCATTGAAGACATTCCTGAGTAATAAAATAGTTGGTTAATTAATTCTTCCTCTTGTTTTTATAGGATTTATTGTTATAAGTTCATTGGTGATAGGTATTTTCAGTAAGACACTTTTGAAGTTGACACCTCCAAAATGAGATATATCTTTAACAAATACATGATTTCAGCTTCCTAGAAGTGTCTAAAGTGGGAAGACAGTTTTTATCACAATGTAACAGATGTAGGTCCTGATGCCATATGTTGTGTGTTTTGTGAAATTAACCTTGTTCCAGTGGATTTTCAGGATAGTTGCAAGTTTTTAGTGGTCCTTGAGGAGTTGAGATGGGAGAGAGGCTCTTGGTAGTCCATAGTGAGGGACTCTCAGTTTCTGTGATTCTGGAGTATTGATGAATTTGAGGCCTTTGACAAGACTGGAATTTGGAGAGGAGAGATTAGTAAAGTGACAAGATTATTAGGATGGTTATTTTACTGGATATGAAAACTTCTTGGGGAGGAATGTTAAGACATGGAGGTGTGTAGTGATAGATGTGAAGGAGAGAGTGAGAGGTAAAGTAGACAAAGCCCCTAGTTTGGGAGGTCGTTACCTCAGGGTATCAGTCAAACAAATGACTTTCCTTGGAAAAGTAGCTCAGGACTTGAAGAGTCCTAGCCATGTTTTCTGTACATTCCCTCTGATTTAACCATAGAGCTGCACTTTGAAGCTTTTAACTTATCTTTGTAACATATTTAACTTCATACTAACACAATAAGGTAGATGGGAAGTGTGTATATGTATGTGTGTGTATGTGTGTGTGTGTGTGTGTGTGTGTGTGTGTGTGTATGTGTGATGAGCATTAGTTCTGTTGAAGTTTGGCTCCTGAAACATCTGATGCTGGGGAGATGATGTCAGTCATAGCCACGTGCCTCTGGGTGTATTAGAGCCTACCTGCTGCTCTAATATGGCCTGTTGACTCAGTTCTATCTGTAATAGAATAAAAATAATTCCTGCTTACAGAGTTATGAAGATTACTATATACCAATCACCTAGAGTACCAGATAGATTATAGTAAAAGTACCTCATAACTGAAGCAGCTTTTTTTTTTGACACATGGTCTCTGTATGTAATCCTGTATGTTATGGTTTTTCTTTGCTAGATACTAGATTACTGTGAATTCTTTGAGCATTGTCTTAATTATAGACTGAAGTAACTGAAATGAATGGTTTAATGCTTCTTATTTGCTAGAAAGAGTGTCTAGCTTTGTATTGAATAAAGTGTGAGCATTTGTGTTTTCCCAAACAGTGAATGTTTTTATACTAGTATATCAACTTCATATAGTAGAGGAGGAAGTGTCAAGGTAACACAAAAGGAACTTTTCACACACACCTTCGTAACCTTGACATATACTCTGTGCTCACACACACCTCCCTAACCTTGACATACACTGTGCTTGCTTTTTTTTTTTGAGATAGGGTCTAAGGCAACACAGGCTGGATTCAGACTTGCTGAACAGTCACTGCTGGTCACTGGAACTACAGGCAGGTGGCACTGTGGTTGGCTCTTCTTTTCAGCCCCATTGAGTTGATGGCTGTGGTTAGCACACAGTAAAGTGGGTTTTATTGTGGTATTTCTATAGATATATATGTGGTGGTTGGGTTTGGACCTTGTGTTTCCAGGTTCTTGGATTACTATACAAATAATTGAGGATAAGGACTGACAAAAATTTGCAAAAGAAGCAAGATAATTTTATTTGGATTAAAGGGAGAGGTGCACTGTCAAGGTTGATGGGGTCACATGAGTAAAGATACTCAGGAGCTCCAGCATTGGTTCTTTTTATGGGGTGTCAAAGGTGAGTAGCTGGTCACTAAGGGGCATAGTTTAGGTGGTTATCTATTTAGCTTGGTAGCTTAGGTTATGTAATAATTTCTCAACTGTCTACCTTCCTCCCCATGATGTACTGGATTTTAGTCCTATGCGTACCCATAGCCCATGACGGCAGAATAGTGTTAGTGAGGGCTCAGTGTTTCTTGCCTCTTCTCAAGCACTCATGCATTGGCCCTTCTGTTCTTCATACTGGAATATGTTGGGATTATATTTCAGTAGCAATTATCTAACTTTGCTGGTTACCAGGGGTAGAGAATCAAGTAGTATTGCTTAGAAATGGGAGTAGTGTACCCTGACGCAGGTGGAGGGCTTATGGAGTTGTGTGGTTGCTAGGTTGTTTGGAGAGATGTGTGTGTACAGCACCGGCAGGTAAGTGAACTAGGCCGCCAAGTGCATTATTACAAGGATGGAGGTGTGTGTGCATAGCCCAAGACCAAACAGGGGTCCCAGAATATCAAACTGCTCTATCTATGTTTGCTGTGTCAGTTATAGCCCCTCCCATTTCCCCCTTTAAAAGGCCTATTGTATGACAGTTTCATAGAGGTGTATGCTGAATTTTGGTTATTTCACCCTCTTTATGACAACCCCCCCCTTCACTATTTTGATATATGTATATCTGCTATTTTTGTGTGTGTGTGTGTGTGTGTGTGTGTGTGTGTGTGCGTGTGTGTAAAGTGCTGACTTTGACTCTGGTTGTTTGCATGAGTGAGGAGTTACACTTTACTTTGTTTTTATGCACACAAAGCTAGCATAATACAGCTAGACTCACAATTTTCCAGATTTCCTTAGAAATAGATGACTTAGTCCACTCCAAATACAGGTGGTGTCCTCTTGGATACAGGAGGTGGTGTGCCTTCATGTCAGTAATGCGGAGTATGAGAGAGCCGTCCCGCCTTGTATTCTCCCCACTTTCTCCCTTGCAGGTATGAGAGGAAGGTGACCACTCCTGTGCGATAGGTGTTCTCTGGTATGAAAATGCACAGGCGACTCCAGGTGCACTTTTTCTTCAGGTCACTTCATATATTGTAGTTTGGAGATTGATGGATTTATTTAGTCTTGTTTTATAGCTTTTACAGATTATCATAGGGCAAATGAGGAAGTAATACTGTTTATTGGGTAGTATAACTCTGATTCCTTTTCAACAGAGAAGGTAATATTGGGAACCAACTTAGTGTTCTTGTCTGGGCATGTACGATGGGTAAGAGTTATTCTTCTTGGATGCTTTGAATTTGTTTTGGTTCAGGAGATTATGATAGTAGGTTAAAATGTGAGACTTACTTTGCACATTTTATATGCTGTAGCCTCTGTTAATATTTCTTCTTTGAGGAAATTAGATAGAGTTCTGAGTGATTCATAAGTTACTACTTTCTTAGGGTCATTCCTAAAGTAAAAAGGCATGCTTCATGGATTTCGAGTGAAAATGAACTATGCATGGACATTGCCATTCTATCTTGGTGGAGGCATTTTTCTACAGAAGTACCAGGACTTGGTATAAAAAGGACTAGTAAGGAATAATGGATGACCTATGAGTGGTGAGCTTCTGGGAGGCTATAGCAGTCTTGTGTGAAGAAAGGTGTGATTCAGACAGAGATTTTCTTCTTCTTAGGACCCATGGGGAATTTTAGTCAGTTTATTTTGAAAATGGTTACCATGGCAGGTAGAGTTCTGTGCATTAAGATCAGGGCTAGGCAGGGCCTTACCTCTAGACCGAGAACTGCAGGCAAGCTAGGAGAGCTGAGAGTGGCGTCCTAGGGATGAGCACCTAATGGCTTATCCAGTACCAAATGGTCAGCCCTGGCATTACACACATACAGGGAACACTGAAAGGACTCAGTGAGTCGTATTTATATATTTATTCTTTTATGTATGTTTAACAACAGCAATAAAAGAGACTCTGAATTTGAGAAGGGAGATAGACTTGAAAGGAGTTGGAGGGAGGAAAGGGAAGGAGAAAATAATGTAGTTATATCTAATTAAAAAAATAAAAAATTAGTGAGGTAGTGGTGGTGTATACCTTTAATCCCAGCACTTAGAGGATCTTTGTAAGTTCAAGGTCAGCTTTGTCTTCATAGTTCTAAGACAGTCAGGATTACATAGAGAAACGGTGTCTTGAAAAAAAAAAAACAAAATAATATTTAACAAAAGATAAATTATATAGGTTATTTGTTTAATGTGTTCTCTTTAGCATGGAATATTGATCAATGCAGGGACACATATTTAATGTTCTGAGGTCCTGAGTCTGATCCTCAGAACTGCAGATAAACCAGAAACTAAGCTGACCAATCAGCCAAGAAAGCAAAACAGTGTAAGGAAAAACTCCAACATGTTCTGTTTCAATTATGTAATCCTGTAATTTTTTGGCTGACATGATTTATTCTTAAAAGTTTTTTTTTTTTTTTTTTTAAGTAAGGAAAGGTCTTAATTCATGTCTGAAACTTATTTATTATTTAAGTCAGTGGTTCTCAACCTGTAGGTCATGACCCTTTCATAGGGGTTGCCTAAGACCATTAGAAAACACACATAATTACATTACAATTAATCACAATAATAAAATTGCAATTATGAAGTAACATCAAAAATAATTTGATGGTGGGGAGGGGTCACCACAACATGAGAAACTATATTACAGGGTCACAGCTTTAGGAAAGTTGAGAATCACTGGTCTAAGTTCTTTATGGACAGATTATATTTGATACTGTGCCTTTGAACCTTTTTACAATACAGTGGATTGCTTGCTTATAAACTTGAAGTCCTTTATGCTGTGATTTCATTTAATACTGTAATACATTCACGTGTGTGTCTATATCTATATCCTCTTGTGCCAGGAATCCACTGCATGCATTTTAGGATCTCTAGACTACTAGTCACCTTTAAGTAGTCTGTTGTTGGGAGATCCCCCAGTCATCTGTTCACCTGTAGGCTTTGCCTGTGCTCCTTTCTTGGGCATTGGACATTTCTGATTGTCTGTGTGCCTTAGACACTGGAGAAGTAAAATACCTGAAACCTACTGGTGCTTGAAATGTGTGGTGGTCATGAAGATGGTGTGGCTAGCATATGGCATACCTAACTGGAAGAATACATTAAGGAAGGCAGATTATCAGAGCAAGTTTGCTTGAGGGGCTCCTCTGGGATCAGATCGTTACCGTCACCATCACCTGTTCTATGCATCACCTTCATATATTTTTTTAATTTAAAAAATATTTACTTTATTATTGCTTTTTTTTTAAAAATCATGTG
Source organism: Mus minutoides (assembly GCA_902729485.2). Lineage (NCBI taxonomy): Eukaryota > Metazoa > Chordata > Mammalia > Rodentia > Muridae > Mus > Mus minutoides. The sequence continues at coordinate 5,518 of CACVCL010033044.1, read as the reverse complement.
TATATCTGTGTATGGTATATGCATGTGAGGGCTGGTGTCTGGCAAGCAGAAGCATCAGATCTGTTGGAGTTGGAGATAAAGGCTGTTGATCTGACATTGGTGCTGGGAACCAGCTAGCTACCTTGCTTGCTTCTTCTTCTGCTGCTTTCTTCTTCTTTTTCCTCCTCCTCCTCTTCATCATCATCATCTTCTTCTTCCTCCTCCTCCTCCCCCTCCTCTCCCTCTTCTCCCTCCTTCTCTTCCTCTTCATTTATTTTTTAAAGATTTTTATTTTAATGTATATGAGTACACTGCAGCTCTCTTCAGACACACCAGAAGAGGGCATTGGATCCCATTACAGATGGTTGTGAGCCACCATGTGGTTGCTGGGAATTGAACTCAGGACCTAAGGAAGAGCAGTCAGTGCTCTTAACCACTGAGCCATCTCTCGAGCCCCTCTTCTTCCTCTTCTTCTTTTTCTCCTTCCTCTTCCTCCTCTTCCTTTTCCTTCCTCCTCTTATTCCTCCTCCTCTCCCTCACCTCCTCCTCCTCTTCTTCTTCTCCATCTTCCTTTTCTTCTTCCTCTTCCTCCTCTTCCTTCCCCCCATTCCCCACAGGATTTGCCATTGTAGTCTTGGCTGTTCTAGAACTCACTTTATAGACTAGGCTGGACTTGACCTCAGATATCCACCTGCTTTTACCTCCTGAATGCTGGGGTTAAAGGCGTGTGTCACCATGCCTTGCCTTCTGCTCGCTTTCTTAACTGCTGTGCCATTTTTCTAGCTCTCAGTTATTTACTTTTTTAATAAAAACAAAACAAACTAAAGATCTTTGATTTGTTTAAGAAGTTGAACTCTTAAATAAAAGTTCATTTATTTGGGAGTATTCTTTTTGTTCTGCTCTCTAGGTTGGGCAGTTCCTTGTCCCTTTCTCTTCTCTTTCCCCACAGGGCTCTGGATATATTGGGAATCAGCTGGATGCAGTTAGGTCATACGTATGAACTCCCAGTAGCTGTACTATGGCTGATGCATTTATACCCCTGCCCTTCTGAGTCCAAGTTCTCTTTTTTGCTACTGCTGTTTTTTATTTTGTGTAATGTAGAAGGGGGGAATCTTGATTTATAGTTATGTAAAAGATATATTTTTAACAAAAGATTGCTTTTTTTCTTCATAGTGCTTGTAGTATATTCATTGCATAGAATTTTGGTTTTAACTTGAGATGTTCTTTTCTTTCCTTTTAAGATAGTTGTTCTCTTCAGTTACTTCAGAGCCCCAATTGTGCCTACCTATCTAGCAGGATTTCCAGTGGTGCTTCATTATTTCTTGTGTTGTAGTTGTTCATGGACTCTTTATGTGTCTCTACATTTTTTGTTTTATTTTTTGAGGTGTATACACACAGTTACACTTCATGGAGTTGAATCCAGCCAAGTCTCTATGTTCTTCTTGTGAAGAGGCAGAGAAAATCACCTCTCCCAAGAATTTCCATCTCCTGCCAAGGGAACTGTGTCCTGAAGAGCTGTACCCAGATGGGAGACACCTTGTTTGCTTGCTCTGCTGCCAGAGCATTGATTAATTAGAAGACAGGCTGGGTGGCCATGTGCACACAAAGAAGCACCAGACAGAGCCCAGGTAGCCTGGGACGGTAAAAGTAAGTTACGTTCTTTTAAACCACCTTTTTGAGTACTAATGCTGATTCTTGCCTTTAGTACTGAGGACCAACTTGTAACTTACTGCGTTTACACATTAGGTAGGTACATCTGTACTTTTTCCAAGACCCTAGAAATTGTGTCTGCTTTGTAGCACAAAGTACATGCTTAACAGAAAAACAATGTTTTTTTTTTTTAATTTTTGTTTTTAATTTTGTTTCATGTTTTGTTGTTGTTGGTTTTTGTTTTTGTTCTTTTAGAATAAAAAGAAAACCGAGTCAGTTATTAGGTTTTAGCTTTAGCTTACTCAGTATCACAGTCCAAGCAAACACTGCAGATCGCGTCAGGCTTCAGTCTGTACCGACGGCATAGCTTTTCCAGCCATCGCTTCCTGAGCTCTGTGGATCCCATCAGGTGACTCCTCTTGATTGAATCTCTTAGAGCACATGTTCTAAGACTAGATTTACCAGTGTCTGAGTTGCATGTAGCTTCATGTCTGAAGCTTTGGACATTGTTACTTTCATGGACATACTATAATAATATGATGCTAGAATTGATGGTATTTCTGTGTGACTATGTGAAAGTGACTTACTCAGTCTTTGAATATAAAATATGTTGTAGTTCTGTATTCATAGATATAACTATTTATTGACTCTGAGTTCTGTCATTTTTTAATCATATCTATTTTTATAGTTACTTGATTATCATTTCAAACATCATTTCAAAAAATTTTATACTTTTACAATTTTTCTTCTTTTCATTAGCAAGGATATCAGCTAAAACTGCACACTTCATTTCTGTGTAGCCATAGACTATTTAATTTGAAGACTACCCTACTTTTCTTTTTCTTTTTCTTTCTTTTTTTTTTTTTTTTTTTTTGGTTTTTGGAGACAGGGTTTCTCTGTGTAGCTCTGGCTGTCCTGGAACTCACTTTGTAGACCAGGCTGGCCTCGAACTCAGAAATCCACCTGCCTCTACCTCCCAAGTGCTGGGATTAAAGGCATGCGCCACCACGCCCGGCCCTACTTTTCTTTATTGTGGGGAGGAATGTGCCAGCTATTGAAACTAGGGCTAAGTTAGGCTTTCTTTTGCTGAGATAAAACACCATGACCAAAAGCAACTTGAGAAGGAAGGCATCTATTTTAGCCTACAGTTCTATAGCACAGTGTACTGGCTAGTTTTGTGTCAACTTGACACAGGCTGGAGTTATCATAGAGAAAGGAGCTTCAGTTGAGGAAATGCCTCCATGAGATCCAGCTGCAAGGCATTTTCTCAATTAGTGATCAAGGGGGGAAGTCCTCTTGTGGGTGGTGCCATCATCTCTGGGCTGGTAGTCTTGGTTCTATAACAGACCAGCCTGAGCAAGCCAGGGAAAGCAAGCCAGTAAAGAACATCCCTTCATGGCCTCTGCATCAGCTCCTGCTTTTTGACTCGCCTGAGTTCCATCCCTGATTTCCTTTGGTGATGAACAGCTGTATGGAAGTGTAAACTGAATAAACCCTTTCCTCCCCAACTTGCTTCTTGGTCATGATGTTTGTGCAGGAATAGAAACCCTGACTAAAACACACAGTCAATCACTGAGTGAGGGAAGTCAGGTCAGGAACTCACACAGGGCTACAGCAGCCTAGAGACAGGAGCTGACTTGGAAGCCATGGAGGAGTGCTGCATTTGTTCCCCATGACTTGCTCAGCCCAGGGGTAGCATTACTCACAGTGAACTGGGCCTTCTAACATCAATCATCAATCAGGGAAATGCCCCTGAGACTTGCCCATGGACCAGTCTGGACATTTTCTCAATTAAGGTTACTTCTTCCTAATGACTCTATCTTAGTCAAGTTGCCAAAAAACTAATCATGACAGTTGATTGCTTTTCAATGTAGCACACAAACACACCACTTATCAAACTATAACTTGATACTCTAGGATGTCATGTTAATATGATAATATAAGACATTCTAAGTTTTAAAAGCCCTACAGTTTTCAAAACTCAAACACTTTAAAGATTTATTCTCTTTAAAATATTCAAGATCTCTTTTAAAATTCAACTTTTTAAAAAAATATCCAAAGTCTTTGTAAAATTCCTAAGTCTCTTAACCTTCTATAAAATAAAACAAGCAAACAAACAAACAAAACAAAACAAAACAAAAAACCCCCACCAAGTTAAATACTCTTCTTACTCCAAAAGGGAAAAATCAGGGCACAGTACAATCAAATCAAAGTAAAAGAAAGCCCAACAGCCCAACAGTAGAATTCCCACCATCAGGCTTCTGGGACCCACTCATGAGCCTCTGGGCTCCAGTGGGCTTTGTTTCTGTAGCTCTGTCACCTGTAGACTCAGCTTGTCTCCTAGGCTACAGCTAGTTCTGCTTCAGAGCTACTGCTGTTCTTGGTGATGGTCATGTAGTACTGCTATCTCTAAAATGCTGTCATATCCTCAACTGTGGTACATGTTCACCAATACCCTCTTCTGGGATCTCTTCTGGAACTCTGTCCTTGCCACAAGTTTCCCATGAGCCCTTCAGTCCTTGGCCTTCTACCTCATCTGAGTCTGTACCTTCACTGATAACCTCTCATCAAAGATTATAGCCCTGATGTACAGTGCTAACCCTCAGCTGCTCTTTATGCCTTTAAAACCAGGACTACTTTGGAAATTCTTATATATTATCAAGTTGAGCTGCCAGCATAATCTACAGCCTTAGCCCCTGCTGGCCAACAGTTTGCTGACTCTGTGGAAATACTTCCAAAGGTTTCACCTCAGTGATGCTGGCATCTTAAGTACAGCCAACTCCATCCCTAGCTGACTAGTGTCAATTGCCCCAGTGAAGCAAAGATTTTACTCTATAGGTTCAAGTCTCTTCATAACAACAGCTGATATTTCAACGCCAGCAGACTAGAATCACACTCTTAAGACTCACAATGCCAACAAACCCTAATAGAGTGTTTATGCAACTTCCAAACCTTGTCTCAGAAACTTGATAAGCCAAGCTCCAATTGTCTGTACTGTTCTCAGTATTCTTACCTTCCAGATTCCCACAGCAGCTCAGCAAGCTCTGAACACTCAGTGATTTTCCAGTCCAACATTCTAAAATCTTCCACTATCTTTTTAAAAATATGTTCAAGTCTATTACAGCAGTATTCTACTTCTGGTACTATTTCTTGTTTTAAGTAGGGTTTCTGTTGTGATAAAATACTGTGGCCAATAGCCACATAGAGTAGAAAGGGTTTCTCTCAGCTTACAGTTCCACATCACAGTCCATCATTGAAAGGAAGTCAGGGCAGAAACCTGGAGGCCGACCATGGAGGAGTGCTGCTTACCTGTTTGCTTCCCATAACCCATTGGAGCCATGGCCACCAGCCTAGGGGTAGCCTTGTCCACAGTGATCTGGCTCTCACATCAATCGTCAATCCAGAAAATTCCTTATTTGTTTAACCGCCCCCCCCTTTTTTTAAAGTATGGAAGTTAAAACAACTTTTGGGAATTAGTACTCTCCATACAGGGTTCTGGGATTAAACTCAGGTTATCAGGTGTGGGCAAGTGCTGTTACCTGCAGTGCTGTCTTACTACTCTAGATTCTCACTTCCTCAATCCCAGGAAACTGGCTTTTATAACTTTAAAAAAGTGTGTGTGTGTGTGTGCGCTCGTGTGCACATGTGTGCAAGCCAGCTAAAGGCACATTTTGAGCACATGCTTGTACATATATGTGAAGGTCATAGTTCAACCTGAGGTGTTCTCTAGTGCTCTTTATTTTATTTTTTGGACAGGGCCTGTCACTCTGGCTCACTGACAACAAGGATTTTAGCCTCTCGGTGCCAGGGTTACAGGCAAGTGTGGTAAGTTATTCCACACTTTGTTTTGCACTAACGATTTACTTTTTTTTTTTTTTTTTTTTCCCAA
>CACVCL010033037.1:0-11069 GCA_902729485.2 Mus minutoides | reverse complement strand
TCCTTGCTTTAGTTGATAAACAGATCTGTGTGCTTTCCCTTAATATTGCTTTATTATAAGTGCTTCTAAGGATTGAATTTTTGACATATAGCAAAGTTAGATTCTAGGCAGTCCTTGATCCGAACCTGGGCATAAATAGCTAAATCATTGCCCTACGCAGGAATTTACCATTATCTAGGAAGAAGGAAGTTTGTGACCTGAGGAGGAACCAGAGCAGATACTTAGAACTATAGCTAGTTGAGTTATACCCATATACAAGTATTTACAATGGCCTAGGGAGAAGGTGGACTATGGCAAGGGCACAAAGCCCTTGCCCCTGGCTTCTAAGTTTATACTGACCTTAGGTGGAGCTGGTTTTTATCCCAGTTGTTAACATTGAATCTTACCCCAGTTGGATCCTGCCAGTCCTTCCGTGTTTGCATTCCTCTGTTTTGTGTAAGAATCCAATAACCTCATTGTACCTTGCCTTTCCTATTTTCTTCTGTATAAAAAGTCTGATACTCAATGTGACATTACATTCAGATCCACACTCCCTTGTGTCCTGTCTGTTTGTCACCCCACTTTCACCTACTCCATGCCCTTCTGTCTGAACCTCTGATTCCCATGGATTGAGCAGGGCTGACTAGGCCCGGTTGGGTCAGTGGCAGGAGAGAAGAGAGGAGAAGAGAATAATAGCAAGAGAACAAAAGAGTGAGAGGCATGAGAGAGCAAGGAGAGGCCAATCAGGCCCTTTTAAAGTGAGCTGCTATCTTTTCTGTTGCTAGGAAACTGGGGAGGAGTTTAGCCTGAAGGTCAGAAGCTTGAGACATTGCCTAAGTGACTACTAGCCATGCTTCTCTTGTGGGGGTTGTGGGGGGCAGTAACTTAGGCAGGAGCCAGAGTTCCAGGAGCATGAGGGAACACCTACTGTCCCATGTAGGTAAATTATGACCAATGGGTCCGGGGTTCAGCATCTTAGCTCCACTAGAGACCAGCCTGTCTGTGAATAGCCTAATGCCCCACAAAAGGTTTCTATCATCTTCATAGATTTAAGATTGGACTTCATAAGGATAAGAATGAATTTAAGGTCATTTTCTCATACTTCTGCAGTTTTAGGATACCCAGGGCTTGCTATAGTAGGATACCTGAGCTCTAGTTGTCCCACATTGCCCTTACAAAGAGTCATGAATACAAAGAATTATATCCTTACACTGACCATTGGCCATCTAGTTGTCCCTCCTGCTGGCAGTCCTCTGGGAACGCAGGAATGTTAGTAAGAAATGCAGTGCAGGCAATGTTTACAGCTGTTGGGTGTGCTTTGGGGGACTTGGTAAACAGGCAATAGGGTTGAGTGGTTTTACCTGCTTTTCTCTTGTGAAGTCCATACTCTGTGAATGCAGGCAGAGTTGTGGGCCAGAACATGAGGTGCAGGAGAGAGGGCACAGTTGAGCTGCTAGGTGTGTACTAGGGGAACCTGGTGGGCACCTAGGACAGGGTCCTACCTGGTTGTTCTGTTGCCTGAAGATCTTTGGAAATGCAGCCAGAGCAAACAATTGGCTGTAGCATGTAGAACAGGGGACTGTGCATAACTCATTGCTGTTGTGCATACCCCAGGAGCTTGTGGGTTTTTTTGTTTAGTTTGTTTAATTCTGTAATTTATTTTTACAGGCCAGTGTTTATTCCCCTCCCAATCTAACTGTCTCACATCCCATACCTCCTCTTCCATTTCCAAGAGGATGTCCCCACTCTGAACCCCGACCTCATCAGACCTCCCCACTCCTTGGAGCCTCAAGTCTCTTGAGCATTAAGTGCATCTTCTCTCACTGAGTCAAGAACCGGAAGTCCTCTGCCATATATGTGTTGAGGGCCACATACCAGCAAGTGTATGCTGCCTGCTTGGTGGCTCAGTGTCCGAGAGATCTTGGGGGCCTAGCTTAGTTGAGGATGCTGGTCTTCCTATAGGGTCACCCTCCTCCTTGGCTTTTTCCAGATTTTCCCTAACTCAATCACATGGGTCACAAGATTCTGTCCATTGGTTGGGTGTAGATATCCTTATCTGACTCTTTCAGCTGCTTGTCATTCCAGGCTCCTGTCTGTAAGCACACCATAGTATCAGTAACAGTGTCAGGCCTTGGGGACTCCCCTTGAGCTGGATCCAAAGAAGACAGAAAGTTGAGTGGAAAAGGGAAGTAGTTTGGTGCTTGGAAGAGATGTGGGAGGGTGGATATGATCAAAATCTCTACAGTGTTCAAAAGTCTCAATAAACTACTTTTTTAATGTAAGAACTAAATAAATATCCCATAATTTTAAAAGGAATGCCCCTGGTGGATCTCTTCAAAGGGTAAACTAAATATTCGTATCCTAATAGACTAGAAACCTTTATCCAAACCATTGTTTATTCATGTTATTTGTAATTTCTTTTTGGCATATTGGTCATGATAATAATAAAATCATATTTTTGAGAAAATAATAAGGCCTCATGTATGTTTAAAAACAAAGCAAGTATATTTATATACAAATATTTAGCTAACATGAGAATATAACACAGTACCTAAGATCAGAAACATCAACATTGATTGAAGGCCTTTTCTGTCAGTAGTTAAATCTTCAGCACACTTTGTTAACTGGACAGTTAGAGAATAAGAAATTTAACAAAACTAAATTCCTTTGTTATGATATATTACATATTAAAACTTCTTCTGCAATATTACTGATTAACTACTGAGAGTAAATTTAACAGTGAATAACAGGGATTGATGCTAAAACTAACCAAACTGTGCCTTTGATGATACCATACCCCGAGTTCTTTAGAACATCTTGGTTAAACTTTCTGTGAACTTTCATCTCAGGGCCACCACTTAGCTTTCTCTGTATTTAGATGCTTAACCCAAGCATTTCCTGTTGCAGTTCTCGCTTTGTTTTTAATTGATTAAGTTGTTTATTTACTTTACATTTCAACCACAGCTTCTCCTACCTCCTCTCCTCACAGTCTCACCCTCTCACCTCCCCTTCCTCTATCTACCCCTCTTCCCAACCTTCTCAGAAAAGGAAAGGCCTCCCATTGAAATCAACCACCCTTGACAATTCAAGTTGCAGTAAAATTAGAGGCATCTTCTCTTGAGGCTAGACAAACCAACATAGTTAGAGGAAAGGCATCCAATACAAGGCTATGGGATTCCGTTGTTACTACAATGCTTTGTTCAGTTTTACGTTTCAAGTTTTCTATCCCCAGAAATTTCAGAACCATCATTGCACATTCCATACTACTCCTCTCATGGTCTCGGTGACAAGCTTTGTCACACTCTCTGCTTCCTAGAGACCCACATATACCATATATAAAACATCTCCTCCTTTCAATATGTTGCTTCTACTGTGCAACCATGCCTTAATATAATCCTCTCTTAACACAGTAAAAATTACTTATTTTCACTGACCATTTAAAATCATAGAACTTTTTTGTCTGATCTACTGATGCTGTGATTGATAGTGTAGCTCAGGTGACCTGGAGCAGTTAGCATAAACTCACTGCAAACTCAGAACTATGAAGTCTCCATTTCTGAAGTGCCAAGATTATAAACGTTTCATAAAATGTTAAGCTCTAATCCATTGTGACATGACTTTTCACTCTAAGGTAAAAAAAATTCTCTTGTAACTCTGCAAACAACTCCTTCACTTTGGGAGGTAATTCAGTTTGATGGCTAACATGAAGATCAGTGGTTCTTATTGCCTGTGACTGAACCAAATAGCTTCCAGAATTCAGAGGAAAAATCGTTACTTAGAGAAATAAATATATCTTATATCTCAAAGAGCCAGATACCACTGTTTTGTTTGTTTCTGCATGCTGTATGACTTTTCTTAGAGACTTGTACACATAGGCCTAATCAACTTTGATAGGGCATTTTGACAGACAAAAGAAATTATCCCACCTAGTTTGTACCTGCATGATACCTTCTATAAAATGAGATTGAATCTAACTGAGGAACAGTTGGCAAAATACACAATGGTTTGACCACTATTGTAACAGTGGACCGGCACATTGTGACTATATGCAGAGGCCATAGTTCAAAAAATTGTTAGTGAAAAGTCTCACACAGTACATTTAATCATTATTAAAGCAATTAGCTGGGAACCTTCTAGTTCATTCTCAGGTAAATTTCTCTATGTTCTCTATCATTTGCATGTAGTTTTTAGAAAATGAGGCTTTATACTTTCTTTCTAGAATGTGATCAGCAGCAGTAGCAATAGCCTTTCTGAATTCCATCCCACAAGAAGTTTCCTGGGACAACACCTCAAAGGGAGGGTCCACCCCTGCAACTAAGATTTCACTCAACAATTTTATGGGCCTATGAGAGTTCCACTTTCCATCCCTTAAGGATATAGTCTGTATTTAAGATCTTTTGCTTTTATTTTAATAAGTATTCATTCTTTCAATTATGCCACATGCAGTCAAATGTAAAGTATGGAGAAGTGTCACTGAACCTAATTATCTTGGGAGCATCAATGTTTGTTAAGTGAGTATCAGATCAAAGGTTTTGAGGATGTTTTGATGTTTATATTTCTCTTTTTGTAACATGAAGTGTACCTACATGTACCAAAGATGATAAGACATATGAATAAAGACCCTATGTAGCTACAAGTTTGAGTTGTCCATCTTCAGTGCCTTCTGTGGGTATTGTTTTAGGAATGGGGCCTTGGTGTCAGTCTGTAGAAAGAAAACTGTTATCTTGTCAAAACCCTCTTTGTCTGGAGATTCTGATGGTAGTCCTTTGGCCAACAATTCAGTTAGACATAAGCCCCAATTGTAGTACTGGAAGCTTTATTTGGTCAAAAAAATGGCCAGATGGAAACTTCTACTACTCCTCAAAAACCCCTCAAGTTTAGTTGTCTCCCTCCCTATACCATCCTTCATCCCAGTCTCCCATATCCTTCCCACTCAATCCTTCCAGTCCTCACTTATCCATGGCACACTGTTCTATAGCCCTTTCCTGACAAAACCTATTTATATACTCTAGTCTATTACTCTATACCAACCTTCTGTAGTTCCACTAATTGTAACTTTTTGTACCAATGACTTAAAAGCTAATTTCTACATGTGAGAAGAAAAAAAAAAAATATATATATATACATATATATATGTATATATATATACCTCCAAATTTGATATTGTTTACCTCCAAATTTACCTCCAAATTTACCTCCAAATTTGATATTGCTTTTCTAACAGCAGAGTAATAAGCTTGTACACATATACCACATTTTCCATTTCCAGTGTTCTGATGAGGGAAAGCAAAAATTGGTTTCAATTTTTAGCTATTATGAGTAGATCAGAAAACCATGGTTGCACAACATCCTTAGTAGCTGTGTAAGTTTGTTCTCTAACAAGGAGTGAGTGAGTAATTCCCCTTACTCAACATTTTTACCAACATGAGTTGTTGTTTGGTACTTTTTAAATTAATCTCACCCAATTTTGAAGACTATAAAATTAAATTTTAAAGTAGTCTTAATTTTAATTTCAGTGATGGCTAAGGATATACACAAATATTAAAGTTGTTCTCAGCCATCTGAGTTTTCTATATTTAGAATCCTCTATTTGGTTCTATTCCTTATTTTTAATTTGGATTATTTATTCCCTTGATACCAAGTTTTTTCAATTCATTGTGCATTTTAGATGTTAGCCCTATATTGGATGTGTAGTGAATAGAAGTCTTGTCCAACCTGTAGGTTACTGCATTGTTCAAATGATGATGAGCAGTGCATGTAGAAGCCTTTCTGGGTTTTTTAAAGATTTATTTGTTTATGTTATGTGAGTATGCTGTACCTGCCTTCAGTCCACCAGAAGAGGGCATCAGATCTCATTACAGATGGCTATGAGCCACCATGTAGTTGCTGGGAATTGAACTCAGGACCTCTGGAAGAGCAGTCAGCGCTCTTAATAGCTAAGCCATCTCTCCAGCCTGAGGCCTTTCTGTTTTAGGAGGCCCCATTCATTAACTGTTGATCTTAGTTCTGTGTTCTGCTCAGGATGACTTTTTCTCTGTCTATAAGTTCAAAATAATTCACCTTTTGTCTCTCCTATCAGCATCAGTATATCTGGATTTATGTTAAGGTCTCTGATTCATTTGGAAGTGCATTTTGTGCAGGGAGATAACTACAGATATGTTTGTATTCTTTTACATGTAGACCTCCAGTTTGACTAGCACAATTTGTTGAAGATGTTTTTTCAGACCAGTGTATAGTTTGACTTATTTATCAAAATTTATGTGTCTGTTCAGGATTTATGTCTGGATCTGTCTAGGCCATCAGTTTAATTCCATTGATCAATATGTCTATTTATAAGCCAATATCCTCCTGGGTTATTTTTCCACTAAAAATATATTCTTCTCCCATATAATACATCCCAAACAATTTCCTCTCTCCACTCTTCCCATCTCCCCTTCACCTCCTGGTTTTATGATTATAGCACTGTAGTACAACTTGAGATCAGGCATGATGAAACATCCAGCAGTTATTTTATTGTTCAGGATTGTTTTAGTGTGTGTGTGTGTGTGTGTGTGTGTCCATGTGAAGCTGAAAATTGCTCTTTCAATATCTATGATATGTTCATAGATATTGTTTTATTATTTTGATTATAATTACATATCTCTTCCAACTTTTGTTTAGTTTTTTTTAAGTTCTTTGAAGAATTTAAGTTTTTAATTATATGAGTCTGAGTCTTGCTCTTGCTACATTAGATTTACTCCAGGATATTTGAGGCTATTGTGAACTGTGTTGTTTGCCTGACTTTCTTTCTCAGTCCATTTGTCATTTATATATAGAAAATGATACTGATTTTTTTCTAAGTTAATATCTTAGTTCAGTTAATCTGCTGAACATGTTTATCAGATAGAGTTGACTTATTTGTTTTTACTTTTCATTAACTTTTTCACCTTCAGTTATAGTATTGCTCTAGCTAAGACTTCAAATACTGTATTGAATAGGTATAGAGAGGTTGAAATACTTTTTCTTGTTCCTGATTTTAGTAGATTTGCTCTGATTTTTCTACATTTAAGCTGACATTTGCAATAGGCTTACAGAAACTGTGTTTTTTATTAATCATTTTATTCATTTACATTTCAAATGTTATGTCCCTTCCCAGTTACCCCTCCACAAATCCCCACACCATTCCTTCTCTTCTCCCCTCCTCTTTGCCTCTATGAGGTTGCTCCTGTCTTACCACTATAGCATCCCCCTACACTGGAGCATCAAACCTCCACAGGACCAAGGGCCTCCCCTCCCATTGATGCCAGATAAGGCTATCCTCTGCTACATTTGTATCTGGAGCCATGAATCCTCCCATATATACTCTTTGGTTGGTGGTTTAGTCTCTGGGAACTCTGGGTTGTCTGGTTAGTTTATATTGTTCTTCCTATGGGGTAAAAATCCACTTCACTTGCTTTCATTGGAGATCCCAGGATCAGTCCAATGGTTGACTGTGAGTATCTGCATCTGTATTGATCAGGTACTGGTAGAATCTCTCAGGGAACAGCCATGCCAGGCTCCTATCAGCAAGTGCTTCTTGGCATCAGTAATAGTGTTGGAGTTTGGTGTCAGCAAATGAGATAGATCCCCAGGTGGGGCAGTCTCTACATGGTCTTTCCTTCAGTCTCTGTTCCATTTTTTTTGTCCCTGTCTTTCCTTCAGATAGGAACATTTCTGGGTTAAAAATTTGAGATGGATGGGTGGCCCTAACTCTCAACTAGGGGTTGTGTCTATGTACTAGAGATGGTCTCTACAGGTTCTATCCCCTGCTTTGTTGTTTATTTTGCTAAAGTCATCACAGTTGGGTCTTGGGAGATTCTAGTTACCTGGTCCCTGGGATTTCCTAGTGGCTACCCCCAGTTCCTTATCCCTCACTGTTACATATTCTATTCAATTTCCTGAACCTCTATATTTCTCTCCTGTACCTTCCAATATCTGATCCTGTCCCCCATTATTTTTCCTCCCCCTCCTCTCTCCCTCCCAGGTCCTTCCCTCTACCTCCTGTGATTATTTTTTTTCCTCCTTCTGTGTAAGATTAAAGCATCCACATTTTTGTCTTCCTTCTTCTTAAGCTCCTAATCATTTATGGTTTGAATCATGGGTATTCTGAGCTTTTGGACTAATACCTACTTATCAGTGAGCACATAACATGTGCGTTCTTTTGTGTCTGGGTTACCCATGTTGAATTATGTCCCTTGTATTCCCAATCTTTGTGGGAGTCTTTTCACAAAGCTGTGTTGGATTTTGCCAAAGGCATTCTCTGAATCTAAGGAGATGACTATAGGGCTTTTGTCTTTTATTTTGTTCATATAGTTGCTTACATGCTAAATCATTCCTGCATCTCTGGATAAGGGCAAATGATTTTTATGTGTTTCTGAATTTAGTTTGCAAGTATTTTGTTGAGAACTTTTATACATGAGTTCAGAAAGGAAATGAATCTGTGATTCTCTTTCTTTGTTGAGAATTTACATGAGCTGGGTAGATGATAGGGTATGTGGCCTCATAAAGCCAGGTGGGCAATGTTCCTTCAGTTTCCCTTTTGTGAAATAATTTGAAGAGTGTTGACATTAACTCTTATTTGAAAGTCTGGTAGAAATTCTACAAGGAAACCATTTGGCCCTTGACTTTGTTTGGTTTGATTTGGTTTCTGTTGGAAGGCCTTCAATGGCAGCTCCTATTTCACTAGGGTTTATAGGTGTAATTACTTGCTTATCTCATCTTTTTTTACATGCTAAATCATAATAAAAGGAGAAAATTATAAATTTCTTTTGGATTTTGATTTTAAATTATGTCCTTATAACTCTCAGTATTTTCTTAGTTTCTTTTTCCATGTGTGTCTTTTCATCCCTAATTTTGTTAATTTCAATTTGTTTCTCTCTACATTTTAGTCAATATGGATAAGAATAGTTTTCACCTGGGCACATACCCTGAAGATGTTCCAACTTTAATAAAGACATATGCTCCACTATGCTCACAGCAGCCTTATTTATAATAGCCAGAAGCTGGAAAGAACCGAGATGTCCCTCAACAGAGGAATGGATACAGAAAATGTGATACGTTTACACAATGGAGTACTACTCATCAATTAAAAACAATGAATTCATGAAATTCTTAGGCAAATGGATGTATATGGAGGATACATCATGAGTGAGGTAACCCAATCACAAAAGAACACACATGATATACACTCACTGATAAGCAGATATTAGCCCAGAAACTTAGGATACCTAAGATACCATTTGTAAAACACATGAAACTCAAGAAGAATGGGGAAGAAAATACCAATGGAAGGAATTACAGAGACAAAGTTCAGAGCTGAGATGGAAAGAAGGACCATCCAGAGACTGCCTCACCTGAATATCCATTCCATAAACAACCACCAAACCCAGATACTATTGCATATGCCAGCAAGATTTTGCTGACAAGAGCCTTATATTGCTGTCTCCTGAGAGGCTCTGCCAGTGCCTAGCAAATACAGAAATGGATGCTCACAGTCATCCATTGGACATGGCACAGGGTCCCCAATGAAAAAGCTTAAGAAAGTACCCAAGGAGCTAAAGGGGTCTGCAACCCTATAGGAAGAACAATGATATGAACTAACCAGTAACCCCCCACCACCAGAGTTGTGTCTCTAGTTGCATATGTAGCAGAGGATGGCCTAATAAGCCATCAATGGGAGGAGAGGCCCTTGGTGTTGCAAAGATCATATGCCCCAGCACAGAGGAATGCTATGGCCAGGAATCAGGAGTGGGTGGGTTGGGGATCAGGGCATGGGGGAGGGTATAGGGGGCTTTGGGGATAGCATTTGAAATGTAAATAAAGAAAATATCTAACAAAAAAAGAAAAAGAAGAATAGTTTTCAATCATATTGACTATTCTCAAAAAGGAAAAATCTAACTCTTTGTTTCATTAATATTCTGTAATCTTTTGGTATGATTTCTTTTTGATCTTGATCTCTCATTGAATTCAATTTTGAATATCTCTATTGTTTCTGATATACAGTTTAATCCATGCTGGTCAGATAGAGTGGAGTATGTTACCTCAATTATCTTGTATATTTTGAGATGTGCTCTGTGCCCGAGTAAGTGTGCAGTTTTGCAGACAGTTCTATGATGTGCTGAGCAGAAGTAATATTCTTTTGTGTTTGAGTAAAATGTTCTACTAAAGTTTGTTCAATTCATTTGGTGTATATTGTCAGATAGTCCCAGCATTTCTCTGTTTGGCTTTCATTTGGATGACTTATCTATTTGGGTGAATGGGTTTTGAAGTATCCTGCTATCAGTGTGTAAGGGTTACTATGTGATTTAAGCTCTACAAGCATTTCTTTTATGAACTTGAGTGTATTTTTGTTTGGTACATAGACAATAAAAATTTCAATGTTAATTCCAGTGCACAGCTTGAGCATAAGACTTTTGCTTTATTGGGCAAATAATCACTAGGGACCCAAGGTAAGATCAGAAAGTAAATAGAAACCAAGGGGGGAAATACTCCAAAATATTCATCAAATAAAGATAAACTCAGAGACAAGTAGCTGAATCTATAATAATTCCAAGCTTAGATAGATGGAGGGCAATATAAGAACATAATCAGCAAATACCAGAGAAGTATGGTGTCAAAATAGCCCACTGTCATTTAGTGAAATCAAGGAAAATACAAAGAGGAGAAGAAAATAAATAAAACTGTTCACAACCTGAAAATATTAATAGAGGCAGTAAAGAAAATTGAAATTGAGGAAATCCTGGAGATGAAAACCTAGGTAAGTGAAAAGCAACTACAGAGTTATACATTATCAACAGATCATAAGAGATGGAAAAGAGAACTCCAGTCATACAAGATAATATAGGAGAAATTGACATATCAGTCAAAGAAAATGTTAAATCTAAAAAGTTCCTAACATAAAACATCCAGGATATTTGCAACATTATGAAAATAACAAACCTAAACTAATAGGAATAGAAGAAGAAGAGTCCCAGCACAAAGACCCAGAAAATATATTCAACAAAATCATAGAAAATTTCCCTAACCTAAAGAAAGAGATATTTATAAACACACAAGAAACAAATATCACATCA
>CACVCL010033036.1:0-11074 GCA_902729485.2 Mus minutoides | reverse complement strand
CATTTGTCCTTTCTTATATTCGTGTATTTGACAGTGTTTTCAACAGTTTAGGATTATGTAGAAAAACCTAAGCAGTGCAATATGTTTTGCAAAGAAAGATGTTTATGTTAAAAACAAAGCTTATAACAAGTAACACATTTTAGGTAATGAACATTGGCTGGCCTGAATCTATAGGTCACTGTCCACGTGGCCCTCTCCTGCTGCTTCCTTAAGCTCAGGGCACTGGTGCCCTGTCACCCACAAGAACACAACTAGAAGCAGAGGCTGTGAGAGGAGGGGAGAGAGCCCCCGAGGTAAAACTCCACCACACTGGGGAAATATCATCCCACTAGTGGGGTCTTTGTAACCACATGACATATTCATATAGTGATGTCATGTTCTCTTAGCGAGAAGAGGAAAAAGAATGTCTCATCCTCTTAAGGTCAACTGCAGCAGAATGACTACACCCTTCCCTTAGGTAAACCCCAAAGGAGAAAATATGCCCTGCCACACCATGCAAAATTTTTGTGTAGATCCCAAACATAGTTCAGAGCTTAGAAGAAAATGTCAAAGTAGGAGCCACGGCAGAAATGCAAAGGGGAGGTGAGAATTAAGACATTGGATATAAATGAGCAGAAAACCTACACTCTGTGACCATCTAAGGAAATTTAGTTTGTTGAAAGAAAGGAAAAAAACCCCAAAACTATAAGATAACCTTTTCTTTTTTTTTTTTTCTGCGAGCAAATAGTTGGGAGGATAAACCTAGCTTCTGAGTGCCAGCTGATAATTCCTGTACTTGGGAGGCAGAGACTAGCCAGGGGAACACAGTAAGGTCACCTCAGACAACAGAAGGAGCAAATGAGAGGGGTAAGTTAGTGAACTTGAGTCCAGACCCACACTAGGGAAAAATATTGATATTCATTGTCTTAATTACATTATTCAGAGGCAAACTCATTGAAATCCCACGTAGTAACAAGAATGGTAAGCTATGTGGTGTGAGTCCTTGCTTTTTAGAGACAGGTTCACCTTATGTGGTTCAGCCTGGCCTGGAGCTGGCGTTAGGCTTTAGCCTCCTGGGTGTGGGAATTACAGACAAGAACCACACCTGGCCTAAGTATGAACCTTTATGTTAAATACTGAAAAATTCCCCAGTGAGAAATAAGTGATCTTCTCTCTCATCATGAAGTATAGTGAATATATGGAGTTTAGAAGCTTAGAGACCACTGGAGAGATATCTATCTTCTGTTCTTGTTATGGTACGTGTACTTCAGATATACACCACCCTACCCCAGCACCTCCAGGGACTTCCATAGAAACAATGTACACACAGAGAGAAAGCATATATGTTTGTGCCTAACTCCTGATGGATGCCACAGTCACCTGTTTGATTGTGTTTTCTTACCCATCACTCTCATCCACCTTTCAGTGCAGTTCTTTCCAATTCACTAAATAACTCAATAATCTTCTATAGAGTTATTTTAATTTTATGTGTATGTGTTAATGCATGCACGCACATGTGCGCATTTGGGCACACACACATTTGAGTGTGTGTATATGTGTGTGGGTTCAGAGTACAACTTGCAGAAGCCTGTTATCTTTTCGCACCATGTGCATTCTGGGTATCAAACTCAAGTCTTCATGTTTGCACAGCAAACATTTTACAAATTGAGCTATCTCTCCAGTCCTAAAAAATCATATTTTTGAGATAGGGTCTCATGTATCCCAGGCTGGCTTGGAACTCACTATTTAGCCTAGGATGGTGTTGACCTTCAAATATCCCTGCCTGTACCTCCTAAATGCTGGGATTAAAGGTATGTAGCACAGGTGTGTGTGTGTGTGTGTGTGTGTGTGTGTGTGTGTGTGTGTGTATGCACATTAAGCTACATCCTCAACCTGTACTGTTTGTTTTTTTAAAGAAGCATCTGGAAACTCATGATTATAGAGACCAACTTTATTTTAAAATGTTTGCTGTTCTGTAGTTTTTATTTACTTTTTTATTGCTTCACTCTATTAGTTAGTGAAGTTAGTGATTCTAACTTCCATGTGTCTGTTTGTATTATACTTAGCACAAGGCTTCAAGAGAACTTTCTCTTCCAATACATTGTTGACTTGCCTTGTAGTCCTTAAGACAGGTTACCAAGAGGAAAATATCAGAGCTACAAAGTTCTCTGATCATTTAGAAACATGTTTCTAGCCAGGCAGTGGTGGCACACGCCTTTAATCCCAGCACTCTGGAGGCAGAGGGAGGCAGATTTCTGAGTTCAAGGCCAGCCTGGTCTACAAAGTGAGTTCCAGGACAGCCAGGGCTATACAGAGAAACCCTGTATCGAAAAACCAAAAAAAGAAAAAAAAAAAAAAGAAAGAAACATGCTTCTATTCCTGATTATTGGTTTCATTCCCATCAGAAGGTGACTTGCTACCCCATTTTCAGAAAAGAAAAAAAAAGAGGTGTGATGGTTTGTATATGCTTGGATCAGGGAGTAGCACTATTAGAAGGTGTGGCCCTGTTGGTGTAGGTGTGGCTTTGTTGGAATAGGTGTGTCACTGTGGGTGTGGGGTTTAAGACCCTTCTCCTAGCTGCCTGCAAACCAGTATTTTGCTACCATCCTTCAGATGAAGATGTAGAACTCTCAGCTCTTCCTGCACATGCCTGCCTGGATGCTGCCATGCTCCCACCTTGATAATAATGGACTGAACCTCTAAACCTGTAAGCCAGCCCAATTAAATGTTGTCCTTTATAAGACTTGCTTTAGTCATGGTATCTGATAACAGCAGTAAAACCCTAACTAAGGCAGAAGGAAATAAGATAAATGCAAATATTGAGCTCAAGAAGGCTTGCTTAACTCTAAGATGAATTGCCAGATTCAAATGTTCAGAAGACGTCTCCCCTGATTTCAGTTGAATGTCTGATCTTGTGGCCACAGTACTGATATACAGTCAGGGTTGCAGCAACTCTCGGTCTCCCAACCCCCCGGCTGCCTAACTCCCTTGACAGTTTCCTTTGTAGTTTCAAAAAGGCAGACCATTTGCTCATGAGCTTTGTAATAATAGGAAAGGCATCATTTCCAGTAATTTGTAAACTGTTTCAGGCAGGCTTCTCTAGTTCCCTTTTTGTTCTCTCTCTTTTAAAATCTCAATTATTAGTAGTGTACTAATACTATAAATCTAATTCTCTTTTAGTGTTCTTAAGACACTAGTGAAATTTCATGTATCTTCTGTGGAAGGATTCAGTTAGATACAGAGTTCAGCTCATAAATGTTTTTAATCTACTATCTATCCATCCCCATATATATATATATATATATATATATATATATATATATATATATATATGGTATAGGCTGCTATTTTGAGACTGGATTTACATTCCATTGCCTTGAATGACCCCCCCCTTGCCATCATCAGCTCCCCAGTGCAGGGATTAAAGTTGTGCACTACCACACCCAGCTCTGATGTTCATAATGATGTTATACTTAAGTAACATTTGTTGACTGATACTTTTGTGCCAACAGTATTGCATTATATCAGAGAAAACCTAAAGTTCCCTGAGAGCCCATTGAGCAGCATCTTGGGTAGCTGCTTCTTGCCTTCTGCACCTGTGGCCATTTTGTTTCCTCTTCCCAAAATAAAACAGTTAGAAGCAAATCTCAGACAATAATCTTGTTTCTTCTGTGAGTTTTTTAGAGGGTAAGTATCCATAGGTATTCATGTTTCTGAGTTTTTTTCACTGAATTAAAGCCTATAAACAGAAAAATATATGAATTATCTTGATTAATCTTAGTGGTTGCAACATGTAAGAAGTGAGCCTTCCATGTGAGCCTTCCTCCTGGCCAGTTCAAGCAGTGTTCTACCTTCCAGTGGCCCTATGCTGCAGATTCTCATGGTCTGACTGTGAGCTTGATGTGGATGAAATCACACAGTGTACTTTTTGAGTCTGGATTCTTTCACAACATTTTGTTTGAGAGATTTTATCTACATGGCCATTGTAACCATGTAGATAAATATCATTCTCAAAGCTACAGAATAGGCAATTTTGCGACTGTCCTAACTTACCTCTTTCTGATAGCATCCTAGTGCATGACCTTAAGTTCCTTTATTCATCTAATAGAATATGCAAATAAGACTTAGGAGAAAATAATTTGCTAAATTCATGCAGACCACAAGTAGTGGCATTTGAACATTCAAGCTAGCTTTGCCTGACTCCAGAATCAGAAATTTTAATGGCTCTACCTTCACCCAAGCCAAAACTGGTTTTGTTTATTTGTTTGAGTTTATCTAGGTATCTATATAGTTGGAAGTTGAAAAGGTGGAGAAGGGTGGAAGAAAGAGGAATTCACAAAGTAACAAAAGTCTGGCTACAAATTCCACTCTCTTTCAAAAAACATTGAATAAGGTGCAGTAGTGCCCACCTGCAGTTTTGGCACTTAGGAGACAGGGGGATAGACAGAAGCCTGTCTGAGATATTTAGTGAGATCTTGCCTCAGAAAATTGGGAGCAATAGCCATAACAAACCGCTACATCTACGACTGTTGAGTAAGAGAGGGGCATGGCTGTGGTGTAAGGAGAGGGAGGGAAACATAGGTTGGAGAATGTTGTCCGAGTTCCTTGACAGTGGGATGCTGGCATCTGTGACTGCAGAATATGATCCTATCACAACATTCATGCTCCTTCCTTTCTTGCTCTTGGGCTCCTTTATTTCTTTTTTTTTTTAATGATATATGCTTTATGTATATGAGTGTGTATGTGCCTGAATGTATGTATGTGTACTGTGTGTGTGCGTGGCACATGCTACAGAGGACAGAAGAGGGAATCCAACATCTTGGAATTGGAGTTAAGGCGAGTTGAGAGTCACCACATGGTGCTGGGAACTGAACCTGGGTCTTCTGCAAGGGTAGCCAGTGCCCTTGGCTATTGAGCTGTCTCTCCAGCACTGCTTTCTTGCCCTCTTCCCCACTTTTTTTTTTTTTTAACTTGGGAGACTAAGGTAGGAGAACAAAAGGATTTGAGGCCAACCAGGGTTCTATTTGGTTCTTTCTGTCCATTATGTGGGTTTAGGCAATCAAGTTCAAGTTGTCAGGCTTGGCATCAAGTGCCTTTGCCCCTGAGCTATCTCTCTCTAACCTCTTTTAAAAATCATCTTATATTTTTAATGTGTATGAGTGTTTTGGTTGCATGCATATATGTGCACCACATGTGTTTCTGGTGCCCATAGAGACCAGAAGAGGAAGTCAGATCCACTGTAACTGGAGTGACAGATGATAATTGCCATGAAACGGGGTCCTTTGGACAAGCAGCCTTGTTCCTAACCTCTGAGCCATTGCTCCAGCCCCAAGTTCTGTAAAGTCTTAATAGAACAATAACCAGATTAACAGAAAATGGAAAACCTGATTATATCCAGGGGAAAAAACAAAACAACCCAGCATTGTTCTGACACCAAATAACCAAGTATGAGTTTCTCTCTAAGGCCTCTTTGTTTTTTTATTGTTGTTGTTTGTGTCTTTGTGAGGTTTTGGTTATGAACACAGAGCTCACAAATGGTTTTCAATTCTTATCAAACCACAGACCCAAAGTGAATTTTTAGAAGACATTTTTAGAATTTCCCTGAGCAGTAAACGGGCTCATCCCCAAGCCATTCTGAATTGCTCTTTTAAGAGAATGTGCTAAATAAATAGCTCCTACGTACACTTTTTTTTTTAAACTAAAGCAAGTATTTCTTTTCAGTCCAGTTTCTCTTCTTTGGTGTTTAACAGGACTAGGGATACAATGAGGCTTTTAATTTTTTTTAAACTATGCTTTTAATGAAATTATCTTGATTTCTGTCTTCCAAGCTGTGGGGTTTTAATGTCCTTGTGACATAGCTGAGGATAAAACACTTGTTTAATACTTGTGCTCTGGATCCAAGCCTCAGTACCACAAAACAAAACATTTTTGTTGTTGTTGTTGTTGTTACGTATTCAGAGATAGTAAAGTCCACAGGGTGTAGCTGTCAGAAATCATGTACTTAATGACTGTATTTACTATAATTACTGAATACAGGAGGGAACCAAGAGGTTCAAACCACATATTTTCAGAGCCATATTCTCTGATGTAAGTACTGGTTCTACTACTTAACGACCAGTTTGTGACCTGGGCTCCCTTGCTTTGTGTTCCTGCGCCCAGGTTTCATTGCCTACCACATGCAGGCAATCATTCCTACATTGTAAGATTGCCGTAATCTTAAGCGAGTCAGTACATGCCAAGTGCTCAGAACTCTGCTCAGCTTCAGCAAGCATTCCATGGACGATTGTTTTCTTCTTTTTTTGTTTTTAGAAATAAAACTTTCTCGATTTTGAAACTTTTACTTTTATTTATGTGTACACATGTGTGTGCATGTGTATGTGTGTGTGTGAATGTGTGTATGTGCGCGTGCACATATGTATTGCATGTGTGTGAGCCCTTGGAGGTCAGAAGTGGGGTTTGATCTCTTGGGGCTAGAGCTCTCTAGGTGAGATGCCCTGACACTGGGAACCAGGCTCTGGTCCTCTGAAACAGTAGCATGTGATCTTAACTTTGAAATCATCTCTATCCTTGAGACTTTAAGAAAAAACATTGTGTTTATTTATCTACGCGTGTGCATTTATGCCACAGAGCAGGTGAGAAGCCAGAGGATGACTTACTGAAGTCAGTTCTCTCCTTCAGGCATGTGGTGGGTTCCAGGAATCTAACACAGATCGTCAGTCTCCATGATCAGCATCTATACCTGCTGCCACCTCTTCAGCCTAGGATATATTTTTTGACAGGCTTTCACAGTATAGCTTGCTTATCCTCGATAGAACTCACTATGTAGACCAGGCTGAACTCAAACTCAAGAGACACCCCACCCCACCCCCAACACACACCTCTGCTGCTTTCCACACACTGGGATTAAAGTTGTACACTTCCATGCCCAATTCCAGGATATATATTTAATTTTACATGTATATTTTTATAATTTCACGTAAGTACACTTTGCATTCAGACCATTCTCATTTCCTACTCCCCTACTACCCCATTTACCCTTCCTTGCCCACGAATCACTCTCCCTCTCTCAAGTACATTATCTGTCAGCCTGGTTTTTTTTTTTGACCTAAGATTAACCAGGCCCATATGTCTTTGTGACCAGGATTTCAGAGCTATTTATCGAAACATGGTCGACTCAGAAGAAGATAAGCAACTAAAGGTGGGGCTTCTTCTGCCTCCCAGAATCTACAGCTATTTTATGGTTCAAGAGCGCTTCGCTGGTGTTTAACTGATTGATTGTTAGTGGGGCTGGCATTCTGGGGGCTTAGTGTGGGTAGCTACAGTTAATGGGAACTAATGATTACAATGGCTGTATCAAGACTATAGAGTGGTGCTTCATAGCCTGTAACTGGTCTTTCAGCTCATGTGTGGATTGCTGTCTGTAAGCAGGTGAGGCCGGGTGAAATCTTAATTAGTCAGATAAGGTCTGTGATTGGGCAGTGGAAAAAGAAGGTAGAGCACAAAGTTTTAAAGAGGGAACGAGAGAGACAGAGACTGAGACAGAGATGAGACAAGATGGGACCTATAGGAGAGGATGATGAGCCGGAACCTAGGAGCCATAAGTAACTGGGGATTTCACAGATAGATGATTGAATAATGTAGGACACATCTGTCCAATCTAGGTGTGCAGTGTTTATCAATATCAATTGAGCTTTGAGTTCTTTGTGAGGGCATTTTGGAGGTTGAGGATTTACTGTTATAAATCTGGCTGATAAATTACAAGCCTCTGTAGTTTTCATTTTATTTGGCTAGGTGTTTAAAGCCAGCGGTAGCCAGTCTCCGCAGGTTTGTCACGTAGCTGCAGGGGACTGATAGGGACTGATGGCTTGGAATTGTAAGCAAGCTGTTCTGCAGGCAGCTGTGAACCTCAGGAAGCTGGGCAGACTGCAGCTTGGGGAGAGGCATGGGGGTGGGGAGACATGCGCACTACACTCATGTACTTCCCACCCCATCTTCTGTGGCTGGCTTAGTTTGCTCTCTATTGCTGTGATAAAACACCGCGACCAAAAGTAACGTGAGGAAGAAAGGGTTTATTTCTGCCATTAGCTTATATTGTATCATGAAGTCAGCACAGAACTCAAGGCAGGAACCTGGAGACAGGAACTGAAGCAGAGACCATGGAGGAATGCGCTTACTGGCTTCCTTTCTAATACAACCTGGTCCAGGGTTCCTCAGATGGCTGAATCTTCTCACATTAGTTAATACAACCACGGCAGTCCTCCACATACACGCTTGCAGGGCAACTTTGTCTAGACAGTCCTTCACTGAGATTCTCTTTCCAGGTGACTCTACACTGGGTCATGCTGACAATTAAAAATGACCATCGTGGTGCCTTAAGGGTTTTGTTTTGTTTTTTTGTTTTGTTTGTTTGTTTGTTTTTAAATCCTGAAATCTATTGTTTTTGCAGGGAATTTAAGCAACATTAAAAATGTTTAATTCGCCGGGCGTGGTGGTGCACGCCTTTAATCCCGCACTCAGGAGGCAGAGGCAGGCGGATTTCTGAGTTCGAGGCCAGCCTGGTTTACCAAGTGAGTTCCAGGACAGCCAGGGCTATACAGAGAAACCCTGTCTCGAAAAACCAAAAAAAAAAAAAAAAGTTTAATTCATAATCTGAGAGTCTCTTTTTATCATTTTATTTATTATTACTACTGTTATTACTTTGTGGTTGTTTTGAGACAAGTCTCAGGTAGCCATGGCTGACCTCAAACTAAGGTTGGTTTTGAATTACTGATCCCAATGCCTTAGCCTCCCAAGTGTTGGGAGGACAGTCCTCTGCACTTTCCTTTTGCCCCATCATGTCCATCTGTGCCTAATGATGATCTGGTTGTGTGTACAGAGCCTGAAAGCACTTTCACATGCTCTGAACTTTCCTTTTTCTTTGAAAAGTCTTTTCAGAACCATCAGGAGTGGATTGGTTTGTTTGTTTGTTTGTTTTTACAAAGGCAGAGATAGCTTTGAAAAATACACATACTCGCAACATCCATACCACACACAACAGTTCCAAGATGAAAACTGACAAAGAGAACTCTGGGAATGTATCATGTTATCTCTGTAGACTTGGTTTATGGATGGCTCCACAATGCAGCAAAGAAGAGTGGAGTCAACCCAGTGTGCCTGTAAGAGCCTTAGAACATTCCAGCCAAAGAATAATAGGGCCATTTCTTCCACAAATAACGAGTTTTTGGATTTGTTTTGTTATGTATTATAGAAAGTGAATTCCCCAAAATTATTGCACATTCAGCAAGGAACAAGAAGAGATATTTTCTGCTACTGATAGGCTTATACTCAAAATCAGAATTGGGCACTAAATATCAACAGGGCATACTCTGTATGGAAAACTGATCATGAATGAAACATCTCTAGTCCTGTATGTTGTCAAGGTAAACATATCAGTTAGTCACCAATGTATTGGAGAACATAATAAATTTCCATGTTTGAAAATCACTAAATCACTATGGTTTTTAAAATAAACAAGGGGGGAGATTAGGTCTTAGAAATGGATCTAGAGATAGTCTGCTGACAGCTCCTTCATTCCCTTGCTTTTTCTCCAAATGATAGCAAATCTGCGAAAAACGTCTTCCTCATGACTCATTCTTGAAGTTGGGAAATTAAGCTTGCTCTTCAAGAGGTTCCCGGAGTGCTCCCACTTAAGGCTGTGGGAAAGGATGCCGCTGAACAGTCACGTATGAACACTATGTGCCGAAAGTCAGGTCCTCATCGACTGTGCACAAATCACAGATTTCTAGTAATTTTTAATGGCACTGCTTCCTCTGTGGGTTATGTAGGAAATACTTTAGTCTTAATAATTGTTCCTGAGGGGAAAGCCTTTGAAATGAATTCATGGCACACACACACACACACACACACACACACACACACACCCCGAGAGAGAGAGAGAGAGAGAGAGAGAGAGAGAGAGAGAGAGAGAGAGAGAGAGCCTGTGAGCATGTGCTGTATGTAGAATACTAATCAGTTATGTGTGTGTATAATGAAGAACAGTTTACCCTGTGACCATATCTTCGAGGGTTTTCCCTACTTTCTCCTCTATAAATTTCACTGTCTCTGGTTTTATATGGAGGTCTTTGATCCACGTAGACTTGAGCTTTGTACAAGGAGATAAGAATGGATCAATTCGCATTCTTCTACATGATAACTGCCAGTTGTGCCAGCATCATTTGTTGAAAATGCTGTCTTTTTTTCAACTGGATGGTTTTAGCTCCCTTGTCAAAGATAAAGGTTCATTTCTGGGTCTTCAATTCTATTCCATTGATCTACCTGTCTGTTGCTGTACCAGTACCGTGCAGTTTTTATCACAATTGCTCTGTAGTACAGCTTGAGGTCAGGACACAGGGGGAAAATTCCTAAACAGAACAGCAATGGCTTGTGCTGTAAGATCAAGAATTGACAAATGGGACCTTATAAAATTGCAAAGCTTCTGTAAGGCAAAAAAAGACACTGTCAATAAGACAAAAAGGCCACCAACAGATTGGGAAAGGATTTTCACCAATCCTAAATCAGATAGGGGACTAATATCCAATATATACAAAGAGTTCAAGAAGCTGAATTCCAGAAATTCAAATAACCCCATTAAAAATGGGGTACAGAGCTAAACAAAGAATTCTCAAGTGAGGAATACTGAATGGCAGAGAAGCACCTGAAAAAATGTTCAACATCCTTAATCATCAGGGAAATGAAAATCAAAACAACCTTGAGATTCCACCTCACTCTAGTCAGAATGGATAAGATCAAAAACTCAGATGACAGCAGATGCTGGCGAGGATGTGGAGAAAGAGGAACACTCCTTTATTGCTGGTAGGATTGCAAGCTAGTACAACCATTCTGGAAATCAGTCTGGAAATTCCTCAGAAAATTGGACATAGTACTACTGGAAGATCCAGCAATACCTCTACTGGGCATATACCCAGAAGATGTTCCAACTGGTAATAAGAACACATGCTCCACTATGTTCATAGCAGCCTTATTTATAATAGCCAGAAGCTGGAAAGAACCCAGATGTCCCTCAACAGAGGAATGGATACAGTAAATGTGGTACATT
>CACVCL010033035.1:0-11074 GCA_902729485.2 Mus minutoides | reverse complement strand
CTCTCCCCTATGTCACCCTTTCTTACTCTCTTGCCTTCTCTAGTTCTATCCTTTTCTCTCTATCCTTTTCCTCCTCTCTCCATCTACCCCTTTTACATATGTACTTGACTTCAACCTCTTTTTCTTGAAAAATATAATGTAAATATTTATGTAGTACTACATGACAATAATAATGGAAAAGAAAACTAGCTGAAATTATTATTATGCAGCCAGAACTAGTCTGTCCACTTCGTCATCAGCACAAACATTTTAGTAAGTAGAATGTTAGAGATCCCAAAGGGAAGTCTTTGTTTTACCCTTTGTGGTGCAAGATGTGCACCACAAAGGCTATGGGGGATTTGAAGCATGGTGTTGGCGTGGTAATGACCCACCAGTGGGAACCTAGTGAGTTAGGTGGAGACATTTTGGGAGCTCCGGGCCAGAGAGTCTCCATGAGATAATAACAGGTTGGCCAGTGCATGGCCAGCCAGGCTGCCAGGGCAGGGGCACAAGCACTGGACTCTGCCAATTTGTTTTTTTGATATTTCCCACAGCACACCCCCATTGAATCATTTATGCTATTAGCACATTAGAACACACTGCATAAAACAAAGCACCAAATCCAAACTAAACAAACAAGTAAGCCCATAGGGGAAAAAAAATGAGCATTTTCTAAGGAGTTTGTAAGGAATGGAAGAAGAGTTGTCAGACTGCATAGCACACATTGGAAACTACTACTTCCTGTCAGCCATTTCCACATTCTCTACTTTGTTCAATGCTCCCCATACTTCATCCATTCAATATGTCAATTCTTCTCATACTGGCTCAACTCTACTCTTCTGGCCTCTCATTCACCGTCTGAAGTATTCAGTCAAAATCTTGGCATTTTGTGCTTCCCATTCCCCCATTTTCCTAGCAAACATTTTCCTCTTGTCTACAGAATCAGCCATCTGATGTTTGTCAGGTGTGACCCTGTGCAGTGTAATTTCATACATTCTGATATAGATTCGACAATTGACAAACTTCATTTCTGATTAACATGTGTCAGTGAGCTGTGTCTCCAAACTTTCTCTGGGTAGGACTAATGCTTATTATGTGTAGGTTACTAGAGGTAGTGGGACGTCTTCAGGGGGGAAGAAACTAGATTTAAAAAGAGACCACTTAACATATGTTTGCTTTGGTCATTATATAAACACACACACACATACACACACACACACACACACACACACACACATACACACACACACACACACAGAATAGTGCCCCTTTATCCACTGTGGACACATGATAAGATTTTCAAAGAAGCTCAAAGTGCAGCTATTACCAAACCCTGAGTATACTATGCTTATTCCTATTACACTTCCCTGAGAACATGGGCAGCAATGCTTTACCTTAGGCAAGATAAAGTATGGTGGTTCAAAATTTCATTACATCCATTAGAATGATGGTAAACTTCTGAATTTTTTTTTTATCTCTAGAATGCTTCATTTGGTAATGTGGGAAAGCAGTTGGCTGTGGGTGATTGAAACATAAGAAAGCAAACTGTGCAGATAAATATTTTAGAGTTTGAAGTAAAGAGGAAGGAAGGAAGGAAAGAAGAAGAGGAAAATGGGTATATTTTCTCATTGAGTAATTTTTACACAGACCATGGAACTTTGGTATCTACAACCTCTCTTTACAGCTTTCTGCTTCTCAAAGAAACTTTAAGGTAGGTCCTAGACTTACAGCTCTATCTCAGCATCAGAAGCAGGGCCAATTTCAGTTGGATGTTATCAGGACACCAAAAATCTAACAGCTACCTGTGTTGGACAACATGTTAGTATTTTGATCTTGAATTCTAAAGACAAATGTAGACTGCAGGACTTGGGTATGCATGTGGCATCTTGAGGAATGTAACAACTGAAGTCCAAAAGATGAGCTAAAATCATATTAGGGCTTGTTTGATTTAAACCAGATCCCAGTGTGAATTTAGTTCACATTTCTACTTTGTTGGTCCACCCAGTCTTTCCCCACACTCTCTTACTTAAATTCACAGATTGATTAAAATCTATTGTTTTGGGCTGGAGAGATGGCTCAACAGTTAAGTGCATTGACTGTTTTTTTAGAGGTGCTGAGTTCAATTCCCAGCAACAACATGGTGGATCACAACCATCTAACATGGGACCCAATACTCTCATCTGGTGTGTCTGAAGACAGAGACAGTGTACTCATACATTAAACAAACAAACAAACAAACAAACAAACAAATAAATAAATTAGTCTTTTAAATCCATTTTATTCACTGAGATTCATTTTTTTTTCCCTACATAACAGTTCACAAATCTGAGAATCTTCTGTGGGTATGAAAGTGTGCCCAGTTACATGAAATAGGTGCAGACAGGAGTATGAAATTTGATGATAATAGTGAATTATAATAATTAATTAGTACAGCATGGTATTTCTCTTAAGTTACAACTTGCTTAATTAACTTGACACTCATTGATTTGACAAGCTCATAATAAGTTAGAAAACTTTTTTTCCACTTATAGAAGTTACAGGTGACCATTGCAACTTATTTAAATCAAACCTTACTGAATCATTTTAATTAATGAATGAATTTGTATTATATGGTCTTGATATGCCCCTCCATTTCTGGCCTTGAATTCAAGACCTTCTTATCTCAGCCTCTTTTTTCTTTTTCTTTTTTGTTTATAATTTTTTATTAGATATTTTCTTTATTTACATTTCAAATGCTATCCCAAAAGTTCCCTATACCCTCCCCCCACCTGCTCCCCTACCCATCCACTCCCACTTCTTGGCCCTGGCATTCCCCTGTACTGGGGCATATAAATTTGCAATACCAAGGGGCCTCTCTTCCCAGTGATGGCCGACTAGGTCATCTTCAGCTACATATGCAGCTAGAAGAATGAGCTCTCAGGGTACTAGTTAGTTCATATTGTTGTTCCACCTATAGGGTTGCACACCCCTTCAGCACCTTGGGTGCTTTCTCTAGCTTCTCCATTGGGAGCCCTGAGTTCCATTGTATAGATGACTGTGAGCATCCACTTCTGTATTTGCCAAGCAGTGGCATAGCCTCATACAAGACAGCTATACCAGGGACCCTTCAGCAAAATCTTGCTGGCATATGCAATAGTGTCTGGGTTTGGTGGCTGATTATGGGATGGATCCCTGGGTGGGGTAGTCTCTGGATAGTCCATCCTTTCCTCTTAGTTTCAAACATTGTCTCTTTAATTCCTTTCATGGGTATTTTGTTCCCTATTCTAAGTAGGAATGAAGTATCTACACTTTGGTCTTTGTTCTTCCTGATTTTCTTGTGTTTTGCAAATTGTATCTTTGGTATTCTAAGTTTTCGGGCTAATATCCATTTATCAGTGAGTGCATATCAAGTGACTTCTTTTGTGATTGGGTTACCTCACTAAAGATGATATCCTCCAGATACATCTATTTGCTCAAGAATTTCATAAATTCGTTGTTTTTAATAGCTGAGTAGTACTCCATTGTATAAATGTACCATATTTTCTGTATCCATTCCTCTGTTGAGGGACATCTGTGTTCTTTCCAGCTTCTGGCTATTATAAAAAAGGCTGCTATGAACATAGTGCAGCATGTGTTCTTATTACCAGTTGGAATATCTTCTAGGTATATTCCCAGGAGAGGTATTGCTGAATCTCACAGTAGTACTCTGACAAATTTTCTGAGAAACCACCATACTGACTTCCAGAGTGGTTGTACAAGCTTGCAATCCCACCAGCAATGGAGGAGTGTTCCTCTTTCACCATATACTCGCCAGCATCTGCTGTCACCTGAGTTTTTGATCTTAGCCATTCTGACTGGTGTGAGATGGAATATCAAGGTTGTTTTGATTTGCATTTCACTGATGATTAAGGATGTTGAACATTTTTTCAGGTGCTTCTCAGCCATTCCGTATTCCTCAGTTAAGAATTCTTTGTTGAGCTCTGTACCTCATTTTTAATGGGGTTATTAGAATTTCTGGAGTCCAGCCTCTTGAGCTCTTTGTATATATTGGATATTAGTCCCCTATCAGATTTAGGATTGGAAAAAATCCTTTCCCAATCAGTTGGTGGCCTTTTTGTGTTACTGACAGAGTCTTTTGCCTTACAGAAGATTTGCAATTTTATTAGGTCCTATTTGTCAATTCTTGATCTTACAGCAAAAGCCATTGCTGTTCTGGTCAGGATTTTTTCCCCTGTGCCCATATCTTTGAGGATTTCCCCTGCTTTCTCCTCTATTAATTTTAGTGCTTCTGGTTTTATGTAGAGGTCTTTGATCCACTTAGACTTGAGCTTTGTACAAGGAGATAATAATGGATCAATTCACATTCTTCTACATTATAACTGCCAGTTGTGCCAGTACCATTTGTTGAAAATGCTGTCTTTTTTCCACTGGATGGTTTTAGCTCCATTGTCAAAGATCAAGTGACCATAGGTGTGTGGATTCATTTCTGGGTCTTCAATTCTATTCCATTGATCCTCCTGTCTGTCGCTGTACCAGTACCATGCAGTTTTTATCACAATTGCTCTGTAGTCAGGCATGGTGATTCTCCCAGAGGTTCTTTTATTGTTGAGAATAGTTTTTGCTATCGTAGGTCTTTTACTATTCCAGATGAATTTGAAAATTGCTCTTTCTAACTTAGTGAAGAATTGAGTTGGAATTTTAATGGGGATTATATTGAATCTGTAGATTGCTTTCAGTAGGATAGCCATTTTACTATATTAATCCTGCCAATACATAAGCATTGGAAATCTTTCCATCTGAGATCTTCTTCAATTTCTTTCTTCAGAGATTTGAAGTTCTTGTCATACAAATCTTTCACTTCCTTAGTTAGAACCACACCAAGGTATTTTATATTATTTGTGACTATTGTGAAGGGTGTTTTTTCCCTAATTTCTTTCTCAGCCTGTTTATCCTTTGTGTAGAGAAAGGCCATTGATTTGTTTGAGTGAATTTTATATCCAGCTCCTGCAATGAAGGTGTTTATCAGGTTTAGAAGTTCTCCGGTGGAATTTTTGGGGTCACTTACATATACTATCATATCATCTGCAAATAGTGATATTTTGACTTCTTCCTTTTCAATTTGTATCCACTTGATCTCCTTTTGTTGTCGAATTTCTCTGGATAGAACTTGAAGTACTATACTGAATAGGTAGGGAGAAAGTGGGCAGCCTTGTCTATTCCCTGATTTTAGTGAGATCACTTTGAGTTTCTCTCCATTTAGTTTGTTGTTGGGTACTGGTTTGCTGCATATTGCTTTTTATTATGTTTAGGTATGGGT
This sequence comes from Mus minutoides, assembly GCA_902729485.2. NCBI lineage: Eukaryota > Metazoa > Chordata > Mammalia > Rodentia > Muridae > Mus > Mus minutoides. Next base: position 5,799 of record CACVCL010033035.1, on the reverse strand, counting down.
CTTGAATTCCCGATCTTTCCAAGACTTTTATTATAAAGGGATGTTGGATTTTTGTCAAATGCTTTCTCAGCATCTAAGGAGAGGATCCTGTGGTTTTTGTCTTTGAGTTTATTTATATAATAGATTACATTGATGGATTTCCATACATTAAACCATCCCTGCATCCCTGGGATGAAGCCTACTTGGTTATGATGGATGATCGTTTTGATGTGTTCTTGGATTCGGTTTGTGAGGATTTTATTGAGTATTTTTGCATCGACATTCATAAGGGAAATTGGTCTGAAGTTCTCTTTCTTTGTTGGATCTTTGTGTGGTTTAGGTATCAGAGTAATTGTGGCTTCATAGAATGAATTGGATAGAGTAACTTCTGTTTCTATTTTGTGGAATAGTTTGAGGAGAGGTGGAATTAGGTCTTCTTTGAAGGTCTGATAGAACTCTGCACTAAACCCATCTGGTCCTGGGCTTTTTTTTTGGTTGGGAGACTATTGATGACTTCTTCTATTTCTTTAGGGGAAATGGGACTGTTTAGATCGTTAATCTGATCCTGATTTAACTTCGGTACCTGGTATCTGTTGAGGAAGTTGTCCATTTCATTTAGGTTTTCTAGTTTTGTTGAGTATAGCCTTTTGTATTAGGACTGATAATGTTTTGGATATCCTCAGGTTCTGTTGTTATGTCTTCTTTTACATTTTTTATTTTGTTAAATAAGATACTATCCCTATGCCCTCTAGTTAGTCTGGCTAAGGGTTTATCTATCTTGTTGATTTTCTCAAACAATCACCTCCTGTTTTGATTCTTTGAATAGTTCTTTTTGTTTCCACTTGGTTGATTTTAGCCCTGAATTTGATTATTTCCTGCCTCTGCTCCTCTTAGGTGAATTTGCTTACTTTAGTTCTAGAGCTTCTAGGTGTGCTGTCAGGGTGCTTGTGTATGCTCTCTCTAGTTTTTTTTCTGTTTGTTTGTTTTGGTTTTTTGGTTTTTTTTTTTTTTTTGAAGGTACTCAGGGCAATGAGTTTTCCTCTCAGGACTGCCTTCATAGGTTTGGGTATGTTGTGGCTTCATGTTCATTAAACTCTAAAAAGTCTTTAATTTCTTTCCTTATTTCATCCTTGACCAAGGGATCATTGAGTAGAGTGTTGTTCTGTTTCCACAAGAATGTTGGCTTTCTATTATTTATGTTGTTGTTGAAGATCAGCCATACTCCCTGGTTATCAGATAGGATGCATGGGATAATTTCAATATTTTTGTATCTGTGGAGGCCTGTTTTGTGACCAATTATATGGTCAATTTGGGAGGAGGTGCCATGTGGTGCTGAGAAGTTATATCCTTTTGTTTTAGGATAAAATTTTCTGTAGATATCTGTTAAATCCATTTGTTTCATAACGTCTGTTAGTGTCCATGTTTAGTTTCTGTTTCCAGGATCTGTCCATGGATGAGTGTGGGGTATTGAACTCTCCCACTATTATTGTGTGAGGTGCAATGTGTGCTTTGAGGTTTACTAAGGTTTCTTTAATGAATGTGGCTCCCCTTGTAATTGGAGCATAGATATTCAGAATTGAGAGTTAATCTGGGTAGATTTTACCTTTGATGAGTATGTAGTGCCCCTCCTTTTCTTTTTGATAACTTTTGGTTGGACATCAATTTTATTTGATATTAGAATGGCTAATCCAGCTTGTTTCTTCATACCATTTGTTTGGAAAATTATTTTCCAGTCTTTCACTCTGAGGTAGTGTTTATCCGTTTCCATGATTTATATTTAGTGCATTTGTTGTTCTGATTATTATGTGTTGGGAGGAATTTCTTTTCTGGTCCAGTCTATTTGGAGTTCTGTAGGCTTCTTGTATGTTCATGAATTTCCTGTAAGTAACAAAATGTTGGGTCCTGTTTGTGTAGCCAGTCTATTAGTCTATGTCTTTTTATTGGGCAATTGAGTCCATTGACATTAAGAGAACTTAAAGAAAAGTAATTATTGCTTCCTATCATTTTTGTTGTTAAAGTTGGGATTCTGTTCTTGGGGCTGTCTTCTTTTAGGTTTTTTGAAGGATTACTTTCTTGCTTTTTCTAGGGTGTAATTTCTGTCCTTGTGTTGGTGTTTTCCCTTTATTATCCTTTGAAGGGTGGATTTGTGGAAAGATATTGTGATTTTGGTTTTATCATGGAAAAATACTTTGGTTTCTCTATCTATGGAAATTGAGTATAGGCTTTTGTAGTAGGATCTGATGATGTTTTGGATTTCCTCAGGATCTGTGGTTATGTCTCCTTTTTCATTTCTGATTTTGTTAATTTGGATACTGTCCCTCTGCCCTCTAGTTAGTCTGGCTAAGGGTTTATCTATCTTGTTGATTTTCTCAAAGAACCAGCTCCTGGTTCAGTTGATTCTTTGAATAGTTCTTTTTGTTTTCACTTGGTTGATTTCAGCTTTGAGTTTGATTATTTCCTGCTGTCTACTCCTCTTGGGTGAATTTGCTTCCTTTCGTTCTAGAGTTTCTAGGTGTGCTGTCAGACTGCTAGTATATGCTCTCTCTAGTTCCTTTTTGGAGGTACTCAGGGCTATGAGTTTTCATCTTAGGACTGCTTTCATTGTGTCCCATAAGTTTGGGTACATTGTGGCTTCATTTTTATTAAACTAAATTGAGAGTTTTGCTGGGTATAGTAGACTGGCCTGGCATTTGTGTTGTTTTGGTGTCTGCATAACATGTGTCCAGGATCTTCTGGCTTTCATAATCTCTTATGAGAAGTCTGGTGTAATTCTCATAGACCTGCCTGTATATGTTACTTGACCTTTTTCCCTTACTGCTTTTAATATTCTATATTTAGTGCATTTGTTGTTCTGATTATTATGTGTTGGGAGGAATTTCTTTTCTGGTCCAGTCTATTTGGAGTTCTGTAGGCTTCTTGTATGTTCATGGGCATCTCTTTCTTTAGGTTTGGGAAGTTTTTTTTTTTTTTTTTCTATAATTTTCTTGAAGATATTTGCTGGCCCTTTAAGTTGAAAATCTTCATTTTCATATACTCCTATTTTCCATAGGTTTGGTCTTCTCATTGTGACCTAGATTTCCTGGATGTTTTGAGTTAGGATCTTTTTGCATTTTGCATTTTCTTTGATTGTTGTGCTGTTCTCTATGGAATCTTCGGCACCTGAGATTCTCTCTTCCATCTCTTGTATTCTGTTGCTGATGCTCACATTTATGGTTCTTGGTTTCTTTCCTAGGGTTTCTACCCCCAGAGTTGTCTCACTTTGTGTTTTCTTTATTGTTTCTACTTCCCTTTTTAGGTCTTGAATGGTTTTGTTCAATTCCATCACCTGTTTGATTCTTTTTTCCTATAATTCTTTAAGGACCTCTAGCTCTTTAGCAGTCTTCTCCTATATTTCTCTAAGTGAGTTATTAATAACCTTGTTAAAGTCCTCTATCAGCATCAAGAGATATTATTTTAAATCTAAATCTTGCTTTTTGGGTGTGTTGGGGTATCCAGGACTGGCGGAGGTGGGAGTGCTGGGTTCTGATGATGGTGAGTGGCCTTGGTTTCTGTTAGTAATATTCTTATGTTGGCCTTTTGCCATCTTGTAATCTCTGGAGTTAGGTGTTATAGTTTTCTCTGGTTGGAGCTTGTTCCTCCTGTGATTCTGTTAGCCTCTGTCAGCAGACCTTGGAGTCCATTTCTCTCCTAAGACTCAGTGGTCAGAGTACTCTCTGCAGGCAAGCTCTCCTCTTGCAGGGAAGGTGCACAGATATCTGCAGTTCAGACCTGTCTCCTGGCTGAAGATGCAGGCCTGAAACAGGGCCTGTTCCTGAAGATGTGTTGCCTCTACAGTCTGCGTGCTCACCTGCACAGACTGGTCTCTGAGGGACGTGGGACACCAGATGGCTCTCTCACCTGCTCTGGCAATCACAACCCTCTCACGTAGATACCTCTTCTTTTAAGGAGAAGGTGCCTGGGTATCTGGAGCCCAAAATGGGGTCTGTCCCAGAAGCTGTGTCGTTTTTGTAGTCTGCACCTGTGCAGACTAGTCTCCGAGGGACCTGGGACCCAAGATGGCTCCCTCACCTGCTCCAGCAGAGCCCTCCCTTATCTCAGCCTCTTAAGTGAGATCATTAACTACTTAGGCTATGACACCTGAAGAAAACAGTAGCAATGAGGCCCAAATTTTAATCAAAAAGCAAATGATGTAACTATGACAAATGTCTTCTTTTCCAGGTCCCATCCCATTCTGTAGCAGGAAGCCACCACTAGAAATTTGAGGAATACCATTTCATAATGTTAATCCATGTGGCTAATTTTGGCCCTGCAATCTTCACAGTTAACCTTTCTAGCAATCTCCTGGGCTAGCTTGTACAAAAAATAGGTAGATTTACATGTGAGCATGGAATAGAATCCTTAACAAAAAGGACAAGTACTGTGAAAGTGTCTCTTTCCTCTAAGATTGGGATGGAGAAGACAAGCCATGGAACCTTTTATGGTTTTAGATTTTGATTATTTGAATCTACATGCTAATTGACCATCCTCAGAATTCCTTGATTGAAAAGATAATTCTTATTAATAAATAATTTATATTTCCCTTATTTATTTGTATTTCATTCTAGGCTTGAGGTCTCTGTCATATCCTTTTGCATGTGATCAGAGACATTAGAAAGATGGAAAAGTAAAATAACACTGAAAACACAAGCTTCAAAACAAACAAAAGAGACAGCATTTTCAACAAGTGGTACTGGTTCAACTGGTGGTCAACATGTAGAAGAATGCAAATTGATCCATTCGTATCTCCCTGTACAAAGCTCAAGTCCAAGTGAATCAAGGACATCTACATAAAACCAGAGATGCTGAAACTAATAGAAAAGAAAGTGGGGGAAGAGCCTTGAGCACATGGGCACAGGGGAAATTTTCCTGAAGAGAACACCAATGGCTTATGCTCTATGATCAAGAACCAACAAATGGGACCTCATAAAATTGCAAAGCTTCTGTAAGGCAAAGGGCACTGTCAAGAGGACAAAAAGGCAACCAATAGATTGGGAAAAGATCTTTATCAACCCTACATCTGATAGAGAGCTAGTATCCAATATATACAAAGAACTGAAGAAGTTAGTGTTGTAGATGACCCTGATGCTGTCTGTATTTTGATGTTAATTCTGCTTTCCCAGAAGGGGTTGACTGGAATGAGGAATGAGTCACATAATCAGGTGACTTCTTTTGAACCTTCTCTTAATGAATAAAGAAACCAATCACTGGGCAGAGAGGTGGAATTTCTGGGTTGGATGGAGGAAGACAGGAGGCAGGATAGAGATGAGGCTTTGGACAGGTACAGCAAGAGGACAAGGTGCAGCTATGAGTGGTGACTCCTGGTTTAGACATCGAATCTGCCAGGATTCGACACCTGAGGATTTAGATTTAACATGGCTTACAAGGTTAGGATTCTAGTCGATGCGCCCAGCAATTGAGTTACCATTGATTCTGAGCTAAGTTTCTGTAGTGTTTTTCTTTGTGCGGTGGCTCAACTGGGTTTCAGAGAGAAAGGTATGGATACAAAGTTTGCGTTTGCCAGAAATGTACCACTAAAGGCCATTGGAGTTTTGAAACTTGGGACTGGTGTGGTAGCAACCGGCCAGTGGGAACTTAGCGAGCTGGGTGGAGAGATTTCAGAGCTCTGAGTCAGAAAGTCTCCACGAGATGAGAACAGGCTGGCCATTGCTGGACAGTGCCTGGCCGGCCAGTCCACCACTACCTTGTTGGCAATAGCATGGATTCATTTTTTAAAAATATTTCCCTCAACAATATTTCCCTCTCCAGAGAACAAAATAACTC
>CACVCL010033032.1:0-11097 GCA_902729485.2 Mus minutoides | reverse complement strand
GGGGATTTCCTCCCAGGTTCAAGGTTGGACTGATGGCACGCAACACAGGTGAGAAGTCACCTTCCAGGGCTCCCTTGGGGGCCGTGCTGGCTGCCCACACGGAGAACTCAAGCCACAGCTAGACCGCAGGAGGCCAGGCCTCTCTGGACTGGATTCTCAGGCCAGGACCTTAGGGACAGGAAGCAGGTGTGTGGTTGGATAAGGACAGAACAAAAATAGAGCTTCAGACAGAGAGGGAAGATGAGTGAGGGCCTGGAATCAGACAGTGGGCTGGGGAGGTTTGCTCAGTGTGAAAGCAAGGGCTTCAGGGTAGACTCTGAGGGCCCGGAGAACAGTCCATGGAATAGATCTCAAAGTAGCTCTGACTTTAGACCTGTGGTTCTTGGGATCTTAGCTTCCAGGATCACTGTGTGTGGTGATGGATTTTGGGTTTGTTTTCAGTACTGAGGATTGAACCTAGGGCCTTATACATAGTAAATTCTCCACCACAAAGCTACATTTACAGAGATTTCCAGTATTTTTCGCTTTGAGATAGGTACATTTCCAGGCTGGCCTTGAACTCAGCCTACACCCCAGCCAGGCTTTGAACTTGTAATCCTCCTGTCCCAGTCTCCCAAGTAGCTGAGATTATAGGGCCGCACCACCAGATCTACCCATAGAACCCGGTTCTTTCCAAATTTCTCTTACTCTTACTATTTAATTCTATGTATTATTATTGCGTATGATGTCAGGGGCGGGGGGGTGCATGCTGTGACATAGCACGGGTGTGGCGTTCAGAGGACAGCTCTGTGCAGTTGCTTCTCTCCTTCTGTCTCTAGGTGGGTTCTGGGGATCAAACTCAAGCCATCAGGCTTATGTAGTAAGCTTTCTGCCCACTGAGCCATCTTGCCGGCCCTGGGAATCCGTTCTGATGTCAGCTCTGAATGTGGGTGCTTCGGGCAATGTGTGGAGGGCAGATTTGGAGGCAGCACCCCACGTTGGGATGGGTTCCTAATGTCTGTAGCAGACAGAGTGGGTGGGTGGTATGGGGCTGCACTGAGGAACGGGGTGGAACTGCCCATGGGGGGCACAAGCTTCCGCACCGGGTCTCTCTGTGAATGGTGAGGAGACTGAGTTAGTCTTCTCATCCTTCCCAAAACCTCTTATCCTTGCTTCCCCTCCCCGCCCACATCTGGGCCTCTTGCCTCCCACCCCACCCCACCCCCGACTCCGGTATGTACAGTACACTGATGGAGTGGGGATACACAGGCAGAGCTGAGCCCCGAACCCCAACCTTCTGCAATCTGGATGCCCGCTCTCTTCTCCCCACAAAGACTTGAAAGCAACAGACAGCTCGCCCTGCGAATTTGGCTGTTGGAGTTGCTCTGGGTTTGTGTAGCGACACCCAGTGCTCCTCGGTGGAGCACACTCAGTGCTTGTGTGCCTGGCACAAGCTGAGCTGGTAGCCACCGGGCCTCTAGTTTACCCCAAAGTCCCCCCACTTAGAGGGAGACACGGCAAAGGGGGTTTGCACACGGAGTGCATGACTTCTGGGCATTATATTAACACCTCCCCTCAGGGCCTGGGGACATAGCTTAGTTGCTAGAGTGCCTGCCTGGCATGCTGAGATCCTCAGTCTGGTGCTAGCACTGTATACGTTGGGCATGGTGGTATATACACTCAGGAGGTAGAGACAGGAGGATTAAGAATGATCCAGGTTATCTCGATTACAGAGGCAATTTGAGACCAGCCTGGGCTAAATGAGAACCGGTCTCAGAAATAAATAACATACCTTTCCCCAGAGAGGTTGGAAGGGGACATAAGTGCTTTCTGGACAGGGTCAGAATTGACAAGGACAGTGAATTTATAATCTCATTGCTGTTTGTCTGTGATTGAGTCACGTAGTTTCTCTAAACCAGTTTCTTCACAGACAATGGACAGCAATCTTTATTTTTCATTTTCTCAAGAACACACAGGGTGGCATGGGGGTGGGGGAGCAGAGCAGGTGCCCAGTAGAGCCTCCCGGCTCCCAAACCCGCTATGTTGCTGAGTTCTGCGGTTCCATTCGGCAAGCCTCGGGTCTTCCTCTCAGTGAAAAGAGAACTTGGGTTTGAACTCTCTATTACACTACCCAGACTCCCAGACCTGGCAGGCTGGTCTGAGTGACCTCCAGGGTCAACCGGACTCAGTCCAGGAATGCAGCCCTAGCTGCTAGCCTGGCGGCCTGGCCCGTTTGCGCTTATCAGCACCATATTTGATCAGGATGGGTACCAGCCACCCCTGCCCCCTCAGAAAACAAGAAAACATGTTTTGTCAGTGACAGGGTGGAGTGGGGTGGCCTCTCTGGCTCCAGGCTCCCCCCAACTCCCCCCACAGTGGGCCTACCAGTGGGGCAGGCAGCCTGTTATTGTTGGAATGGAGAGCTGGCTGCCTGGCTGCATGTTTCCTCCAGCTGTCCAAGCAGGGAGAGCTGGGAGGAAACCCTCAGTCCCGTCCATGGGCCTCAGACAAACCCTCTGTCACAACAAGGGGACAATGGCTTGGATGGGCTGGTGGTTGGATGGAAGCATAGCCCCTCTGCTTTCTGTTTCCACCGTCTAGAGACAGGTTGTAGGGGTGAGACCGGGGACTGCTCTCCCCTTGCCTCCCCCATTCCATGCCTTGTTTTCCACTGTGTCGGGCACACGGTCTCCCATCTCAGGGGCCAAGGAAAACAGCAGCCTCAGGAAGCAAGTCTGGTCTGGGGTTCTGCAGCCCTGGGTAGCAGCAGGGCTGGGGGAGGGGACTAGAGAGGGCCTGGTACTATAGGGCTCCAATCTGCACAGGGTTGGGAACCCAGCAGTCACCAACCTTGTCTGTGTCCCCTTGAAAACCTTGGGGACTTTGTCCTCCTGTGTCTCTGTGTCTTCAGTTCTAGCATGTGGCCACGCCTGGAACAGGTGTCTGGGACAACTTGTTCACTACATCAGGGAGAGATCAAAGAGAAGGGGTATCTTCTAGCTCTGCTGCCCGGCAACTGTGTGACTTTCAGCAGGCCACGACATAGCCTGTCTAAACCTTACTTTTCTTATCTACCGACCGCACGCTTCATAGAACTGTCTAGCAAGTGAAATGTTTTCGGGCATCTTGACCTCATCCTGGGGGGTAGATAGATGATGCCATAAATCCATCAGATTTTTAACTAGGGTCAGTACACAGTTGTTGGTGTTGGTGGGGTCGTTGTCAATGTGTGTTTTGGACCAAGTGGCCACAGTACTTCCAATTTTTTCTATAGATTTTTCTGTTGTTGCTTGACTTTGAGGCAGGGCTTCAAGTTGCCCAAGCTAGCCCCAAACTTGATTTTTAAAGGAGGATGACCTTGAATGTTTTAATACCGCCACTTCTACCTCCGAGGTCTAAAGTTCATATCTGTGGGTGCAAAAAGGAGGGCTGAGTGTATGCCAATGGGGTTGCAGCTGGAAAGCGCCTCTCTTTGCCTGCTCCCAACTTTTGCGTGGCAAGCAGACATGTGGCCTGTCAGCTCTGGGAATCCTTGGGAATAATGAAGATAGTTTGGCTTCTAGTTAGGATGCTCATGTGTGTCAGAGGCTGTATGGGCTACAGAGGGAGCCCATACATTATTCCCTAGCTCTGTCTTCATAAGAATACCATGAGGATCAGATTTTTACTCTATCTTAGAGATGGCGACATTGAGCTCTAGGGATGGGATCATATGGTCAACGTCACAGAACTGGGAATTCTTATTTTATTTTAAAATGTATTTAAATTTTATTTTATATGTGTGTCTTAGTTAATGTTTTGTTGCTGTGAAGAGACACCATAACCAAGGCACTTTTTCTAAAGGAGGACATTTAACTGAAGCTGGCTTACAGTTTCAGAGGTCCAGTCCATTATCATCATGGTGGGAAGCACGGCAGCATCCCGGCAGACATGGTGCTAGAGAAGGAGCCAAGAGTTCTACATCTTGATAGGGAAGCAACCAGGAGAGACTGAGTCCCTCAGGGGGCAGAGCACGAGCACTAGGAACCCTCAAAGCCCACCCCCTCAGTGATGCACTTCCTCCAACAAGGCCACACCTCCTAATAGTAGCACTCTCATGGGCCAAGCATATTCAAGCCACCACAGCATGTGTATGTGTATATGTCTCCATGTGCATATGCAACATGTGTATGGATTACCACAGAGGTCAAAAGAGGACATCAGATCCCCAGGAATTGGAGCTATATTCTTTTGTAAGTTGCCCAACATAGAACTGAAGTTGAGTTCTTTGTTCCTTAAACAAGTCTAGGCTCAGATGGTAGCAGGAAGTAAATAAAGATGAGGTTCAATTACAAAGGCAACAATGGAAAGAGAAGTGTTGGAACATGGGTCTGACGTGCAGTAGAACTTTAGGGAATAGAGCACAGAGAAGAGAGAGAGCAGTATTGTAGGTGAGCATGCTCAAACGTCCCTTGGGCTAGTTACACCAACACAACAGCTGTGGCAACAAAAACCCAGATCTTGTCACAGTGGATCAAAATGCACTCGAGCGATTGTACGCTACTCGGTCCCAACGGCTACATCTATACATAACTCTTGTACTTAAGGCTCAGGGATCATTGTGGAAGAGGGGTCTGAAAGTTTGCTGTGAGAGTGTGTCTCCTAGAAATGCCAAACATGCTAAACCCATGATGTCTCATCAACATGGCTGCCTAGAGAAGGCCCAAACACGGGTGATACCAATAGACATACTAACACAGAAAAGGGGAAGTTCACAAAGCCTTAACCTTTGACTAATGCTGAAAGTAGGGAACAGTCTTCCCCAGGAAAGATTCCCCCAAATCGGCCAGTCCTGAATCATATGCACGCAAGTAACATCATATGGATGGAGGTTGTATTTATAGAATTAGAAGTGTGTGTGTGTGTGTGTGTGTGTGTGTGTGTGTGTGTGTGTGTATGCATGTGCGTAAAACAATGATTAAAGAAAAAGGGGCCATGGATTTGAGGCTTGAGAAAATGGGTTTGAGAGCGCAATGGAAGGGGGTGGAGAGAGGAAAAAAATGGGGAAGTTACATAATTGTATTAATTCTTAAAAGTTAAAAACAAAACAGTTGTCCAACACCCCATGGCCTAACATGATGCGGGTTTGGTTTTGGCTTATTTCTCTGTGCAGGGCAATGGTGACAGCCATGCTTCATCCTGATGTTCAGGGACCCAGGTTCCTCCATTATCTTCCAGGATCTCAGAATCCTCAGCTGGGCCTTTCCATCCTCCAGCAAACCAAGAGAACATGGGAGAAGGCTGTGCATGCTTACGTGCCCTGTCCAGAGGTCACACATCACACCCACCCACAGCCACTATGAGAGCTCGTTATACAGTCACACCAGTGAGAGGCATACAGAAGCAGCATCCAGCAGTGTGTCTGAGAGAATGGGAGCAGCTTGGAATCAGGGAGGACGTCCAGACCCCGCTGTAGTACCAATGCTTGAAAGACAGCTAGCACTTGTTGAACTCAGACGCGACACCATGCTCTGTGGAAGTGACTCCTTTTACTCCTCACTAATGGTGCAACAACTTCCTGCAGCAGACGGGCACTCTGGGACATGACCTCTGCACACCCCTATGCATTCTCTCACTAGACTGTTATCTTCATAGAATCCCATGTGCAGCGCACCCCCACCCCACCCCGCCCCTGTCCCTGGTTTAGATTTTTGTGTTGTGTGAACCCAAGGTCTCAAGTCATTGACTAACTCAAGAACTTCTCTTGCCTCTATTTCGGCAATGTTTTCTAGAGTCAGGGTTTGTGTTTAGGTTTCTGGTTTACTTGTGGGTTAATTTTTGTATGAGGTGTGAAGTGGAACCTGAGGTTCACTGTTCTTAACTGACTGTCCCATGCCATGTGCAACACAGACACTTTGGCAACCTGGTTTCTAGATTCTATTCTGTGCATACCTAGTCTGCCCGGGTATGCACTGGGTCAGCTGCACATCAAGTAGAACTCCACAGAAGTAAACAAAAAGACATGAAAAGACAGATGTTCAGTAATGCCAGCCATGGGGGAATGCTAACTTTACAGAGAAGGTCCTCCATATAACCTTCCTGAAGGACTGAGAAGCTGGCCTGGATGCCAAGTGAAAAATAAAAGCTGGGCACAAAAGACAACACACCCTGTGGTTTTATTTGCAAACGAGACAGAACAACCCTCCCTTGCTTTTCTGGACCCAGGAAGGCAGGACTAGCTATAATAGTTGAGTGGCTGAGGCAGGAGGATTGAGAGTTCAGAACATATCTGGGATACAGAATACATTCAAAGCCAGCCTGGGAAGCTTAGTGAGATTATGTTTTAAAATAAAAAATATAGAAGAAGTCAGGCATGGTGGCACACATCTTTAATCGCCGTGCTCAGGAGGCAGAGGCAGAGGCAGAGGCAGAGGCAGAGGCAGAGGCAGAGGCAGAGGCAGAGGCAGAGGCAGAGGCAGAGGCAGAGGCAGAGGCAGAGGCAGAGGCAGAGCCAGAGGCAGATCTCCATGAGTTCAAAGCCACTCTGGTCAATATAGTGAGTTTCAGGACAGTTGGAGCTACACATTGAGACCCTGTCTTAAGCAAAAAAAACCCAAAACAAGATACAAATAATACAGAAAGGTTGGAAATATAGCTCAGTGCTAGAGTACTTGCCTATATGAGGGTCTGGCTTCATTCTCCAATTAAAAAGTAAGGAAGGAAGGAAGCAAGAAATTGTCTTTGTGTTGCCTTGCCACTGTGTAAATAACTATGTCTAAGGTATAATTCAGGTGCCATGCAACACACTCATTCACAGTGTGCACCGTTCAGTGGTTCCCAGAGCTCACAGGTACTCTGTTCAATTTCATTGAATGTTTTCTTTCTTTTTTTTTGTAATTTATTTTAGTTTCTAATAGTGTTTTTAAAAAGTTTACCTATTACTATCCATGTGTGTGTAGTATGTTCATGCACCGCAGTGTGTGTGTTGAGGTCAGAGGTTCTCTTTTTCTACCTTTTATGAGGGTTCTGGGAGGAGCAGATTCCGGTCATCAGGCTTTTGAGGCAAGCGGTTCACTGGCTGAGCCAATTTGTTGATCCTTTACAGATAATCTGCAGTAATATTTTTTTTCCTGCAGTATGTTCATTTTCTTTATAATCTCAAAAGGATATTTTTATATTTCTAAAACAACTTTTCTTTTATGTGGCCCTGGGAATGGAGCCCAAGGTCTGTCCCATACTCAACAGGTGTTCTACCGTTGAGCCACATGCTCAGCCCTGTGAAACAACTTTTCCCCATTAATTTGTTTATTTATTCACTTTAAACCCTGATCGCAGTCCTCCTCTCCTCCTAGTGACCGCCTCACACAGCTCCTTCCCTTACCAACCCTCCCCTTCACCTCTGAGAAGTGGGAGATTCTCCCCACCCCATACCAACTCACCCTGACACCTCAAATCACTGCAGGACTAGGCACATCTTCTCTCACTGGGGCCTGATAAGGCAGCCCAGTTAGGGGTACAGGATCCACAGGCAGGCAACAGAGACTGGGTAAGCCCCTGCTTCAGTATGAACACTGTCTCAGGATTTCCATTGCTGTGAAGAGGCACCATGACCATGGCAACTCTTAGAAGGACATTTAATTGGGGCTGGCTTACAGTTTCNAGGACTAGGCACATCTTCTCTCACTGGGGCCTGATAAGGCAGCCCAGTTAGGGGTACAGGATCCACAGGCAGGCAACAGAGACTGGGTAAGCCCCTGCTTCAGTATGAACACTGTCTCAGGATTTCCATTGCTGTGAAGAGGCACCATGACCATGGCAACTCTTAGAAGGACATTTAATTGGGGCTGGCTTACAGTTTCAGAGGTTCAGTCCATTATCATCATAGCAGGAAGCATGGCAGCATGCAGGCAGACGTGGTGGAGGAGCTGAGAGTTCTACATCTTGTTCTGAAGGTAACTAGGAGAAGACTTCCAGGCAGCTAGGGGGAGGGTCTCCAAGCCTACACTCTCAGTGACACACTTCCTCCAACAAGGACACACCCACTCTAACAAGGCCACATCTCCCAATAGTGCCATCCACTCCTTGGGTCAAATATATTCAAGCCACCACAAAGACCAACCTGCACATCTGCTACATGTGTGTCAGGGGGCCTAGGTGTAGCCCTTTGGTTGCTGGTTCAGTCTCTGAGTCCAGGTTAGTTGACTCTGTTGGTCTTCTTGTGGGGTTCCTATCTCCTCTGGGTTCCTCAGTCCTTCCCCCAACTCATCCACAAGACTTCGAAAGCTCAGTCTAATGTTTGGCTGTGGATCTCTGCATCTGTTTAGTTCAGCTGCTGGGTGGAGCCTCTCAGAGGACAGTTAAGCTCTCGTCTGTGAATCTAGACTGATAGATACAAACATGGCCTGAGTCTCCAAGGTAGTTGAAGGAAGAAGGCAGCCTGGCAATGTGTCCCTGTGTCCCTGTGTCCCTGTGTCCCTGTGTCCCTGTGTCCCTGTTGAGCCTCTGAGGACAGCTCCGCACATTCATCCCCCACAAAATGGCAGGTGTTGCTCTGTATTCATTTATGTCTGTCTCACACAGGGTACCCATGCATCCAGGCCAGCAGTGACAAACATAGCTGTCAACAGTGTCTTCACATGTTGCATCATTGTGACAAAGCTTTGATCAACAGTGAGGTATCAGAGGCTCACCGTATGGCTCTGTGAATCCACTACCTGTGCAGACACAGTAGTAGCTGTTTCTCCCATCCAGATGGCGATCTCCATGGAGACGTGACTGATGGGCACATTCACAACGTTGTGCTCACAGTGATCTCCAAGGAATCCAGGTTCACAGTCACAGTAGTAAGCCCCAAGAGCATGCTGACACATGATACCATGTAGACATGGCTGGGATCCACATTCAAATCTCCAGCTCACAGTTCACCCCAGAACACGCTTGAGGACAGACACACGTGTATCTTTCTATCTCCTTGAGGCATACAGACCCATTCACACAGGAATCGGAAACACATTCATCTGCTTCCAAGTCCCACTGCCTGCCTTGGTACCCAGGCATGCCAAAGAAAGAATAGCCATCGATTTTTCTTGACAAAATCCAAGAAACCACTTTGTAGAATCCAATTTCCTGATGCTTCCTTTAGCTTGATCATTGTGGACTCTACTCTTCTGTGTAGGTTTCTCCTGGTTGGGGTTTATTTTTTTCCTGCTTCTTTGCATGTGTAGTGAATTGTTTTTGGTTTTTGTTTTAAAATCAAATGTCATTATAAGTTGAAATTTGGGGGTTCTGGACTTTTTATTGTATTCGTTTAAGAAATGTCGGGATTGTGAACCACCCAGTTGAGTTATCTGGGGTGTTAGAGACTTTTAAAAAACGTCCTTTAATGATTTTACTTTCTCTCTTTGTTCTGGTTAGTTTTTTAATTGCATATTTTTTTATTTACATCGATGTGTGTGTGTGTGTGTGTGTGTGTGTGTGTGTGTACTTGTTTGTATGTGTACCACATGTGTTCAGTGCCTTCAGAGACCAGAAGAGGTCCTTTGAGTCTCTAAATTGGGGTTACAGACAGTTGTGACCTGCCCAGTGTGGGTGCTGAGAACTGAATTGCTCTCTGAAAGAGCAGCAAGTGCTCTTAGCCTGAAGTCCCCTCTCGAGCTCCCCCATAATTAACTTTTAAAAACAGATTTATTTATTTATTTATTTATTTAATGTATATTAGTACACTGTAGCTGTATAGATGGATGTGGGCCTTCCTGTGGTTGTTGGCAATTGAATTTAGGACCTCTGCTGGCTCCTGTCAACCCCGCTCGCTCTGGTGGGCCCCATTCGCTCAGTCCTTGCTTGCTCTGGCCCAAAGATTTATTTATTATTATAAATAAGTACACTGTAGCTGTCTTCAGACACACCAGAAGAGGGCGTCAGATTTCATTCCAGGTGGTTGTGAGCCACCATGTGGTTGCTGGGATTTGAACTGAGGACCTTTGGAAGAGCAGTCGATGCTCTTAACCTCTGAGCCATCTCTCCAGCTCCCCCATAATTAACTTTTACTGTCAACTTGACACAACCTCCAGATACCCGAGAAGACAGAAGCTCAGCTTAATACTTGCCTTGATGACATTGGCTTGGGCCACGTCTGTGTGAGACTCTTGGCTGATGATTGATGTGGAGGACTTCATTCCATTCTGGGTGGCACCATCCATCCTTAGGAGAATAGGCCTGGGCTGACTAAGAAAGCTAGCTCAGCCACCATGAGCCAGTGGGCATTCATTCCTATTCATTCCTCTGTGGTTCCTGCCTCGTGTTCTAGCCCTGCTGACCTTCCTTCAATGACAGATTGTGACTTAAACAAGCCCTTTACTACCCAAGTTGCTTTTGGTCATGGTGTTCCTCACAGCAAAAGAGTCCAAGGTAGAAGATCTTCCAACCATGATATATGATATCCAGACTGTGTCTTACCTGGAGGGTCTGTCTGTAAACCCTTCATATTCGTTCCACTTACTTGCAAGGCAAAGGCTGCTTTCTGAAATGTCCCCACTGTACTTTGACCCAAGTTACCTTCTTGCCTGGCCTTATTGTCACGGCATTGTATGCTTATATCACTAAGTCTCAACTAAGACATTGACTTTTCCATGGCTTCCTTTATATTGCAACATTTTCCACACAGTGACTACCACCTTTGGGGGCCTGGGGCCTTCCTTTCAGCACTGTCCTTCCCATAGGCTGAATCCTCTTCCATTCCTGTTCCAGAACCACTTTTTCTTTGGGTATCATCTTCTAAACCTTCCTCCTCTTCCTCCCCCTCTTCTTCCTCTTCCTCCTTTTCCTCCTTCTCTTCTACTACAGGGTCAAAAATTGGCTGAGATACTGTGGGAGATTTCCCTGGGAGCATGTGCTGTTAATCTCACATCAAAGGATGCTCTGGACTTCAGCTGACTAGAAACGCACTGTGAGGCTGAGGTGACCTGGAACTTCAGTTCCTCCTGGGGTGATAAGCACGCCATGAGGCTCAGTTGCAGAGTGATGGGGATTGAGCCTGGCCTCCTGTGTGCCCAGCAAGCACTCTACCAACTGAGGTCCCAGGGAGTGGTTGGTTTTGGCTTTGTTGTGTGTGGGTCCAGAGCATCCTCTGGTATAAGGATA
>CACVCL010033031.1:0-11118 GCA_902729485.2 Mus minutoides | reverse complement strand
GAAGTGTGCATTTCTAGAGCATACCAAATATAAACATTCATGTTAATTACAAAGCTCTATGTGAAGAACAGAAGCAAAAGTTCCCCTAGAAACTTAATATAGGAAAATGTGTTCCTGGCAATAAGCCAGGTAAACAAATTCAAATGAGATTTAAAGTACTAAGCAGAAGAACAGATCGATAACTAGATTACATTTAGTTTTACAACTCTCTTCATTAAAGGCACCATTAGGAGAGTGAACAAATGTGCGTGTGGGTGGAGTGTATTTATTTATTGTTCTTAATAGATTTTAATGTGTTCAATGTTCTATGAAAATAGAACAAGGAAAGCTAAATATTAGACTGTGAGCTAGGTCTGAGTGCAGGCGATAAACATGAGTTATGAAAGAGGAGATGAAGCTAGTGTTTCTCTAGTTCTCAGTCTGTCACCGTTTCTCATATTTATTAATGCATAAAGGCATAAAAATGTATTCAGCGGTGAAAGGATGAAATCCAGTGTGGAGCTCCACAGCTTCTGCTCGGAATGGCCCTTCTGTGTAGAAGCTCCTTAAGTTGTATAGACTTTTGTTGATTTTGGTCTGGTTAATTTTTATGTGTGATGTTTTGGGGTTTGGCACCTCTTTCTAAAATAAAGTTTTAAATTTTAAAATGTCAAAAAGGAAGAGAATTGAAAAGTTCAGCCACAACATAAAAGACAGGAATCGCAATATCTGTAATGTACAAATGTCTCATAGACAGAGTAGAAAAACAAAAAGGAAAAAAAAAAAAGACTGTTGAAAAGTGGATTAGACTCTGATCTCAAACACCCACCCTACTGACATCCCCTCCTGCCCCAGTGCCCCTGATGCCAAGCCCCACCCCCACTCTGGACATAGTTATTTGCCACTCGGGGCCAGGCTACTCAGACAGAGAAACAGCTAGGAGGACTCAGGCAGAGACTCCCTGCTGAACCAAAGCCCACACCAGCTGCCAGAAACACAGATAGGTAGCCCACTCTCAGTGCCCCCCACTATGCCTCGCCCCCACTATGCCTTCCTCACAGCTACATCTCACCCACTGCCCATGAGGGAAAAGACTCCCTGCTGGACCAAAGACTGGCTAGCACCAGAAGTCCAGCCCCCAACTCAAATGGAAACTCCCTACTGTGGAGTAGAGGTTGGACCAGCTGCCAGGAATCCGGACCACAAAGACCAGAAGACCAAAGAGGAATCAGAAACAAAAGGAAAAAAAACACCATCCAACAAAGACAAACTCAGAAATTGGTTCCTAGATCTACAATCAATCCCAAACCCAGATGCCTAGATGCCGGTGTAAGAAAATAATCTATAACAGCCAGGGCAATGTCACTACCGGAGCCTACCTATCCTACAGCAACCCCTGAGTATTTCAACATGGCTGAAGCACAAGAAAAAAACTTAAAACCAACTTTATGAAGAGGATAGAGGTCTTAAAGAGGAAATTAATAAATCCCTTATAAAACTCCAGGAAAACACAAACAATTGCAGGAAATGACCATGAATCCCTTAACGAAAGGCAAGAAAAACAAGTGGAGGAAACAAAACTATTCAAAACCTGAAAATGGAAATAAAGAAAACAAACTGGGGGAATCCCAAAAGCGGAAAATCTAAACAAACAGGAACTACAGACACAAGCATCACCAACAGAATACAAGAGATGAAAGAGGGCATCTTGGACACTGAATATAGGATAGAAGAGCTAGATACATCAGTCAAAAAAAAATGTTAAAACTAAAAATTCCTGACACAAAACATTCCAGAAATCTGGAACAGTATAAAAAGACCAAAGCTAAGAATAACAGGAATAGAAGAAGAAAAAAAAAAAGCACAAAGGCCAAAAGAATATTTTTAACAAAATCATAAAAGAAAATTTAACTAACCTAAAGAAAGACATGCCTGCCGATAAAAGTACAAGAAGCTTATAAAACCAAAGATATTGGACCAGAAAAGAAAGTCCCCTGGCCATATAATAATCAAAACACTGGACACTAAACACACAGAATAAAAAAGAATAGGAAAACCTTCAAGGAAAAAAGGCCAAGTAACATATAAAGGCAGACCTACTAGAATTACCTCTGACTTCTCAATGGAGACTCTGAAAGCCAGAAAGGGCCTGGATAGATATCTTGAAAACTCTAAGAGACCACAGATGACAGCACACTATTATATCTAGCAAAATATTCACTTACTATAGATGGAGAAGACAAATACAATTTAAGCAACATCCACAAATCTGGCCATACAGAAGGAACTAGAAGAAAAACTCCAGCCCAACAAGGTTAACTATACCATGAGAACACAGGAAATAAATGACCTCACACCAACAACACCAAAAGAAGAGAAACATACACACTCTCTACCACAGCCAACAACAACAAAGTCACAGGAATTAACAATCACTGGTCCTTAATATGTCTTACTATCAAAGGATTCAAGACCCAATTAAAAAAAAAAAAAAAAAAACCACAGGCTAACAAAATGGTTGTAAATACAGGATCACTCCTGCATACAAAAAATACACCCCAACATCAAAGATAGAAAATACCTCAGAGTAAAGGCTTAGAAAAAGAAATTCAAGTGAATGGACCCAAAAAGCAAGCTGGTATATCTATTCTAATATCTAACAAAGTAGACTGCTAACCAAAATCAATCAAGAGATGAAGGAAGATACTTTATACTCATCAAAGGAAAAAATCTACTCAGATGACATCTAACCTCTTAATGTCTATGCCCCAAGTGCAATGGTACTCATATTTTCAAAATAAAAACTACTAAAGCTTAAATCACATATACACCTTCATGCATTAATCGTGAGATAACTTCAACACTCTACTCTCACCAATGAACAGGTCATTCAGACAAAAAGCAAACAGAGAAATAACAGAGCTGAGAGATGCTATGATGAAAATGGACCTTACTGATATCTACAGAATATTTCACCCAACACAAGAGAGTATATATTCTTCTCAGCATCTCATGGAAGCTCCCTGAAGAATGACACAAGAGACCATGTAAGACGGAGCTATGGAAACTGAAACCTGCTGATCAGCTTCAGGACAGTTACTGAATGGTCACAGGGATGCAGGGGTCACAGGGATGCCTAAGTCGTCATAGCAACATCTTACATTGTTAGCTACTGGATTAAGAAAGTGTTCTCTTTTAATGGCCACAGTTAAAATTTGTAAACTGGTGTGTTATACTTCAACTTTTGAATTAATAAGGTGAGATAAATCTGTAGACTCATTTGTGAATATTATGTTTCTATTAAAGTTTTCACAAGTGGGTAACTGATCACCCTAACTCTGTCATCTATTTTCTAAGCTCAGAAATCTTGTTTTCTCTTCAAAATGATGCTCGTATTATTTTTAAAGGTTTTTTTAAACAAAAAGTATTATTTTAAATAAAGGCTTTAAAAAAAGGATTATCTGTGTCAAACTAACTAAATCTACAAATGAAATGCACTTCTTGCGGTGACTATAAAGTCCCCCTGTTGCGTGGATTTAACATCCAGTTCACTCACACTATCCCTCTGCGGTTTTCAGAGTGCATGCTGGATTATTTTTTTTCTCTAATTAACTGTTCTCCTAGTGCCAAATGCTCTGGGCATGCTAGTTCCTGGCTAGAGAGTGTGCCCATAATCTGAAAGCATTGGGCCTCTTAATGCTTGGACCACTTCAGAACCAATTCTTACATCCTGAAAAGCACAAGCATGGACTGACTCTGTGGTGACCACCTTATTAACTCACTCAGGCAAATGAGAACCTGTTATCCCCTCAGACTTAGACTCCACTCTTGTGGCTCCAGGGCCCCAGTGAATGTTAGAAAGGTATGGAAGTATCCACTTCATTTAAACTACGTTTTCCTCAGCCTTTGCTTACGTGGAATGTTCTGAATGCCCAGAATGAGACTCTATGCTGATTTCTGCTCAAGTTTATCAGGTTGCCTTTGTCCAACCCTTCAGCAGTCTCAAGGTTAATTGACATTAGTGCTTTCTCTTTATGCGTCAGTCTCCATTTCTCATGTTCTACTTTATATAAAAAAATAAATAAATAAGTTTCCATCCATTTTCTATTTCTATATCAGGCATGAATTACCTGGTCAGACTCTTATCAAATGTGGATTTACATGTGTAATCACCTAGACAGGAAACCATCAGCTACATGACACTGTTCTCAAACATAACTAACGCATCAAAGCTATGGCATGAGCAGGTGAGCATCCCAGAATGGCTAAAACTGAAGTGTAAAATGCTGCTGGTTAACAGTCTGAAAACAAACATCTTATCCATTGGGATTCTTTGAACATAAAACATGAATCATAGTTTCAAATTTAAAAAGTCCTAGCTAAAGGGTATAAGCAGGGCAGGCATTGGTTTGCAGTGCGCTGCAAATCAGGTGAGCAACTCCACATCCTGTGTTTTGAAGCAGCAGCAGGAATTTAGTGATGATGTTTAAGGATGCTCTTTAGCTTAGATGAGTTTACCAGCCATTACGGAAACTTTAAAAACTAACGTTTTATACTTCTCCATTTTTTTTGAAAAGTGGATATTACTCTAGTCTTCCAGAATCTGCAGTGATGTAGATGGCTGTATCATAATTCATGAACAGAGCATAAATCGGACATCAGTTGTCACCTAGAAGAGCCAAATTCTTTATTTTGCTCTGTTAAGTGCTTCATACATTTTACCAAGAATGACATTCTAATGTAAATGGCTCTGGTTAAAATTAGTTATTATTTAATATCTACCATAAACTTCACAAAAGCAAAAATAACACAAGCATTCTCATGTAGTCAATGATTAATTCTGTAAAAGCACAGATATTTCTGGACCAAAGAAAAATATGAGATAGCTTTAGGTTGAAACTTCAGAGTATATATATATATATATATATATATATATGTGTGTGTGTGTGTGTGTGTGTGTGTGTGTGTGTGTGTGTGTGTGTGTGTATAATTGATTAACATCAATCTAAATAGCTTTATGTATCACGTATGTGGGCATATTCACAATACAGGTGTGTGTGCATTCAGGAATCAATTTCTATGGACCACTAGCTCTCACATAACTGTGATTTTGCTGTCAATAATGGCCTCTCACCCTGGTAGACAGGAACAATAGAACTCCCTCTCAGGAAAAATTCCACTGGTAACGTTGCCTGGGAGGAAATCAATAGCTTCCTTTCTACTTATCTTCTCTTCCAGAGCAAAGAGAAGGAAACAAAGTCCACCTATTGAATGTCAAAAGACATGCCTTATTTTCCAATGCTGCTCATGCCAAGGAACAGCCACTTATGCCAGCCGTTTTCAATCCTTTAGTATTTTCTTGACCTATTCTATATGGAAGGGTCTGTTATTCACATAAGATGTCACCAGTTATCTACAATGAGTGAAAAATGCCTCCATTTCTTTGCTGTTGTTGTTGGACTCAGAGTCTCTCCAGTATCCTGGGTGCTGGGATTACAGGTATGTGGACACTCCTAGCTCAATTGTTTAGTGTAAAGGTAAAAAGACAATTACATGTTCATTGCCTGGATTCCAACCTTTCTATTCTCACTGCTCTGTCACTCAATGTTATATGCCTTACTGTAGTCTTCTGCTAATTTATATATACAATGAGGGTAATGTGTTAATAACTTTCTTCTAGGTTCATTATTGGAAACTGACTTAAGCCAAAATGGCCATTCAGCAGCTGTCATATTCTTTGGGTAAATATTGAAAGCCTCCTTGATAGATTCAGAATTAGAAATAAGTGGGAAGCTCTCTGCAGCTCCATCCATGGTGATAAACTACTACAAACCATAGCCCAAAAAAAAAAAAAAAAAAAATAGAGCAAGCAAACACAAAAGCCATGTGGTCCATTCTTCTAAGTCATTACAAGTGACCAACATGAACAGCTCATTCTAAGGGCAGCACAGCAGTGTCTGAGGGCCAGGCACCAACCACCTGTTCAAGAAAAGTGGCAGAACCCTCCTTACACTGGACAGCAAAGGGGAAGCATTTTTTAAAGAACAAGGACTGAATGGGGTGAAACTCTTACCCCAGGGCTGAGAAAGTTTGGGTAGAATCACAAAGCATCACAGAAATCAAGATGCAAATGAGGGATTATATAGCTATTGCCTCCAAATTGAAACATTCCCTCCTGGAGTGCAGAGGCAGGCGCATGGGGCTTGGGAAGTTAACAAAATGTAAAACACTCAGGAAGCTCATGGAACTTTCCAGGCTCTGGAAACTCAAAAAAGTAAAGGATTCACAAGGGTCCCTTCAAGGTTATATAAGCAACAGGTAATTGCGAGGAGAATGAAGTCCCTGAGAGGTACCTACAAGTTGTTCAGGGGGCTCCAGGGATAGAGCATACAGGAATCACCTCTCTGGAGTGGATTTTCCCATGAGACTGTTGCCTTTGAAACATCCCTGCTCCTGTAAGCGATTCCTCCTCTACGTTCCTATAAATAACTCCAATAAGTTCATTGCTTTTCCAAGCAATATGCAAGAGGGAATAACTTCTTTAGTCTGCCATCAGTTTCTCATCTAAGGTAAATAGACTGTCTACATATCTCTCTAGGAAAAGTCTCACAACATGGAGATATTAGACTACAAAATGGAAAAATGAGTCTCCTGTCATTTCTTCTGTGGATGATAGACTAGACTCTGTTTCTTGTATTCTAGGTGAACATCTCTGAAAACACGGATTTAACAAAAGTCAGCTCTAAACAAGACAGTGAACAAATAATTTCCTTGCTATTACCAATTGCACCAGGTCAAGGGGGACTCAATATTCAGGACAAATAGGGTACTTTCAAAGAGCTTACAATCAAAATAAGCAAGTATCAAAAAGACATATTCTATATAAACATGAACATAAATTGCATCTACAAATAATGAAGGCTTTAGATCAGTGGTTCTCAACCTTTCTAATATTTTGACCCTTTAATACACTTTCTCACATTGTGGTGACACCAACCTTAAAATTATTTTTGTTGCTACTTCATAACTGTAATTTTGCTACTGTTATGAATCATGATATAAATGTCTGTGGATTTTTTTATGATCTTAAGCAACACCTGTGAAAGGGTCATTTGACTCCTAAATGGGTCATGACCCACAGGTTAAGAACCACTTTTTGGGCTGCTGAGATGGCTCAGCAGGGTAAGAGCACTGACTGCTCTTCTGAAGGTCCTGAGTTCAAATCCCAGCAACCACATGGTGGCTCACAACCACCTGTAATGAGATGTGATGCCCTCTTCTGGAGTGTCTGAAGACAGCTACAGTGTACTTAGATATAATAAGAATAAATCTTAAAAAAAAAAAAAAAAGAACCACTTCTTTGGACACCCATGAAGAATAACACAAAATGGGAAGGGTTATCAAGGGAGTCTCAGGCTTGATCATAAACTCTGCAAAATGAATAGGATTCAGGAGTAAGTGAAGAACAGACATCCTCATGAAAGAATGAACATGAGGCTGTGGTTAAGCAAATACAGCAAAGAAGAGAGTAAATGCAAGGAAGAAGTAAGAGCTCATGTTGTAAAGGAGAGGTGTTTCTAAAAGTAAATGGCTTCACAAAGCATTCAAGTAAGTATGCCCCTGGTTCAGTAAGAAAGTGGGAACTAGAAAGCCGTCTGGAGAAGCCTGTTTAGTTGAGAGGTATAATACGAACGAGGATGTGTTGGGTAAGTCAGCAGCCCACCAGAGAAGTCTGCATCTGCTATGCTGTAAGTATTTTTAGTCCCCACAAAATTCATGCAGTAGAAGCTTTTATCGCCTATCACAACTGTAATGACTTGGGAGCTGGGGGCCTATTGAAGGCATCTAGGTCAGTGGAGCAATGCCACCATAAAACGTAGGTGGGTGGGTACTTCCCTTCTGCTCCTCTGCTGTATAAGTACCTAGTATTCCCCCTACCAGAAGATGCAAGATTCAAGGTACCGCAGTGCAAGCAGAGAGACTGATGCTCTGACCTTGGTCTTCCTAAACTCCAGAACCCTGGGAAATAAATGCCTTTTTTTATATATAGTTATGTAGCCTATGAGGTTCGTATTAAACAAGCACACAAGTGTTAAAACTTTATTCCAGTGTCTGGAATCTGTAAGTTTGCTGCCATACATGGCCAAAAAGACTTTGCATTTGGGATTCTATTAAGGATCTCGAACCAGGGAGAGTCTTTTGGCTTAGCCAATATAACCAATGACTTCCTTGTAGAAACAAAGCAAAGAGGGCCAGAGTCAGAGTGAGACAAAAGACAGAAACAAGACAAAAGGAGCTGCTGAGGTCTGAGTGATTGGCAGCCATGTACCAAGGGACACAAGTGGCCTAGGGAACTGAGGAAGACAAGGATGTCCTGGAGCATGTGTAAGGAGCAAACACTGCAGGAAATCTTGATTTTTCCACAAGGTACATTTGGACTTCTGTGTCATTTAGAAACCACCAATTGGCAGAAATTTGTTACAGCACAGGACACATGTGGCAACAGCCTAAACTCAGAAAGGCTAAGGACAAGGGGGGTTATCAGGTACCCACCACTGTTATAGATTTACCTTGCAGCATAGATCCGTGGTTATTTGTGACCCTTTCTCTCTTGAGGATAACGCTAATGGCTGAACTCAATAATCTGATTCCTATAAGAAAGTTGCCCTCTCATGTTTCCTTGCTAAGAAAAAATTCAAAATCCTGATTCGAAGCAATGGGCAGTCTACACACTCCTGGAGTCTGAAAGTTCCCGACGCACATCTGATTACTTTACAGAATTCGGGAGAGAACAGTGCTGTGGAGAAATTATGCACACAGTCTGTAATCACTCAAGAGACATCAAACACGTGGCCTAGAAACTTTCTTCCAAAATTACAAAATGAGAGGGTTTGATTTCTCTCCCACAGATATGCCACCATCATTTACAAGGAGGCAAAATGTTTAGTTTCACAAAAGTGGAACAGATTTTCATAGCTAAGCCCAAAATTTCAAAAAGACACCACATCATACATAAACCTCAAGCATGTCTGCAAACAGCTTTTCATTTCTCTGTCAGATAGGGTGGATTGTTTTGTGATCACTACAAATATTGAGCAGAGGCAAAACTACACTCACACATACAAGTTCACACCAACAGAGAAACCTGGAGGGTCATATTTTCTTACAGCTTCCAGACTGATAGTCTCACTTAGCACTGTTAATTTGCAATTAGACTTTAATGATATAGGCAGCATGCCAGATCTATCCTTTTATTGTGCCTTAGCCCTTCCAAGAAAAAGGCACAAATCACAATCGTGTGTGTGTGTGTGTGTGTGTGTGTGTGTGTGTGTGTGTGTGTGTGTGTAAAACGGGTCTCATAGGTCTCATGGAAGACAGTCTGCCTCAGCTTCTTAAATGCTGAAATTATAGGCATAGCTTCCAATTATACTGCGTGTACGTGTATATGTGTCTCTGTGTACACATGAGTATATACACACATGTGGAGGTCGAGAACCTCAGGTGTCATTCATTTTTCACATTCTGCCCATCTTGTTTAGCTGAGACAGAGTGAGCTCACCAGTTGGAGGCTAGTCAGACACAGAGGCTAGTCAGAACCCCACAGATCCAACTTCCTGAACTCTTTCAACATACCAAATCCCACCATGCTGGAATTAAAGGTGCATTTCACCACACCTGGATTTTCTACATGGATTCCGCACATGGAAATCAGGTCTTTGAGCATATGTGGCAAGCACATTACCCACTGTGCCAACTCCTGCCTTCCAGTTCTACTTTTTTCCCCCAAAGGTGAGAATGTATTCAGCCTCAAAAGAAGACTAGTGATGGAGTTGGTTGTTCAAATTATGTTCTAGAGCTCAATCCATTGAACGCCACAGTATAAGGTAACATATCACATCATGGGATACATGTCAAGCTTTAGGCCAAAATGAGTGCTACTCACTATGTCACTCCTGAGCTACAATGTCACATCCCACGAAGAAGCACTGAAGACACAGCAGAACACAAACTTCCTGAACTGTTTCAATATGACTAGGCTTGAATCCGACTCCTTCTAACAATCTAAATCTCACAAGGAAATCTTCGGAGATAGCTGCAGCTACCCTGAATCCAACCGTGCTCTTTTCAGAGCTAATAGAAAGCTGGTAAAAATCTATGCAATTCTACCGTGCTATTGGCAGGATTTGGGCTGGCCCAGAAGCTTCCAGCCTAACACTCAAAGGTCACAGAAGCACAAGGGCACACCTGCCAACCCCTGAACGTATGCATGACCCAGCATGAGCCCTAAACACAAAGATGCACAGTGCAGATCCTCCTGGAAAGGGCTTGCTCCCAACTGTAGCCAGCAGCCCACTGCCAGCCCCAGACTCCTTCAGTGTCTGCAGGGGCTGCAGAGAGCTGCCTGGCTGCACACAGCCCCTCTGCAGTGACAGCACAGCATGGGAGCAGAAGCCTGAATGTTTGGTTCAACACTGAACAATTCTGACCGCAGCTGGCCTTGGGGAGCCAGAGTTTAATCAGGCCTGCATCACACTTCCCATGTCTCACTGTTCATCTTTGCTTCCTTCCTCACTACCTAACTCCTGATGTATTTTTACAATCCAGACAGACTCTCTAACACTGTCTGACTCCAGAAAACTCAAGACTGCTGAGATGTGGCTATAAAAAAAAAGGAAGGGAGGGAGGGAGGGAGGGAGGGAGGGAGGGAGGATATAGTGTCCTCAGCCCTAGAACCTATAGCTATGTAGCCTTATTTGCAAAACAAACTTTTTAGGTATAATTAGCAAAGGGATTTTAAATAAAGAAACCACGTTCTATTACACAGGTGGGAACAATGTAATCATAAGGATAGTTCTTTCTTTATTGGGGTGACTAAGATCAGTTCTCAAACATGGCTAGGCTAGGCACTTGCTCTTCTACTAGCTCCATCCAGAGCCCATAAAGATCTTATAAAATAAATAGAGAAATAGGAAAGTCGACTCAGAAATGGGGCTGTCCTGAAGAGGGCAGAGGTTGGAGCAATGTGACTCTTGAAAGGGGGATATAAATCAGCGAACCCCAGCAGCTCCTGTAAGCCGGAAAGGCCCTGCCCCTGGAGACTCCAGAAAGCATAGCCCTGAGAAGCACATGGCCTGTAGC
>CACVCL010033030.1:0-11123 GCA_902729485.2 Mus minutoides | reverse complement strand
CCTCATGGTTGATTTCACCCCTGAGTTTGATTATTTCCTGCTGTCTACTCCTCTTAGGTGACTTTGCTTCCATTTGTTCTAGAGCTTGCAGATGTGCTGCCAAGCTATTGGTGTAAGCTCTCTCCATTTTCTTTTTGTAGGAACTCAGAGCTATGAGTTTACCTCTCAGGAATGCTTTCATTGTGTCCCATAAGTTTCGAATACCTATCTTTTATTTGAAGCTCAGAGAAGACGTGGTAGACACAAGAAGTTTGTGGAAATGAAAGGTGTTAACAGAGAGCTTCAGAAATAAGTCATTGAATTATGTCATATAAATATCTTTAAAACAAATACAAACCCTCCATATGGGAGAAACCCAGAGCTGAGCCAGACTGTATGTAACTACATAAGGGATTATGGATGCCTGGTAGGAATAGGCCAGGGACTGTGCAGATGAGTGAATTCAACTTTCATCAACTTTTAAGTTAAAAATTTATAATATGACAAGTAATTATACATTTATTACTCAAGTCATTTTGTAATCAAGTAATTAATCAGGTAATATGTAAGTCCTATAAGACATGAATCCATAAGAAGAGAAATGATTGCACGTTCATTAATCAGGTAATTTGCAGCCAGCTGTATAGTGGTAGTTGATAAGAGAAGATGCACACAGAATTATAGAACCTGTGCTCTAACACAAAGCAGATAAGTTTTATGCATGAGTGGATAGATCGAAACCACACAGAACAATAGGAGATGAACTAACTCAGTGTGACAGCTTGAGACACAGAATGCATCTTTTTACTGGGGATTGGTTAGTGCCCAAAGTTGAGACTATCAGGTAGTGCCTTTGTGCTCTGAAAGAAAAGTAGAGTTTCCTTGAGATTTCAGAAGTAGAACCAGTTGGACAATCCATTTTATTCTTCCTTTTTTTTTCCTCTTGGGGTCATAGGAAGGCTGGGAGGAGAAAGACACCTGAAATTCCAGTGGCTGTGAGAAGTCTGTAGACCCTTGACCAAGTGGACAGAATTAAGCATACAGAGAAGGAAACATTACTAAGGCAATGGGGAGTAACAGAATTGCTCTAAAGATTAGCGGCTATTCTGGGAATGTAATGCTGTATTCAAACCTTCCAAAATATTCTCTGAAATATTAGGCTTGCAGTAACAATATTCTGTGCAGTTCAACTGGCTGGGTTTGTGGCTCATGAAAGTGGAAAGTTCTGATTTGGGAGACACACAGGAGAGGTATAGAGAGAAGTTAAGAAATCCTGGGATTCTCTTGAGAAGGTATATGATAAATTTTGTAGGAACACTGAATGTCAACCCATGTAGTTATGGGGAGAGCAATACTTGTTAGGTTCTGTTCTGAAGATGTCTGATATATAGTTGTTTTTAACTTAATGTACCAAGTCAACCAATACTTTCTTTTGTATTACTTATGAACTGTTCAGAAGATTGTTTGACTACATCAGTTTTATACAAACAATTCTCATATCTGACATTTTACATTTAAAAAAATTATAACTCACATTGAACCACAAATTCATTTTGGGGTTGAAATTTTATGTGTGAGCATAGTGTAACTTAGGGAAAGAACTTTTCATGTGATCATCCAATAGGCCAATATAATTTGTTACAAAGACATCCATTTCCCATCAGAGCAAAATATATTACCACTTTGTCATAAATCATACATTTGGTCATTGACTTTAAAGTCTGTTCCTGGAATTATTGTTTCTCTTCCATTTATTTACCATATCATGTTTTAATTATTATGGCTTATAATAATTCTGGATATTTGATTCCATAGATCATCCAGCTTGTCTTTGCTATTGTTGGCTCTTATCCATACTCACTTTTAAATCAACTTCTCTGATTCTGTATGCTATAGAAAGAAACGTAGTGAGAAGAGTTTGGGATCACATTGAAACCTGAGATTAATATAGAGAACACTGGCACGAGTTTCTCAATTCATAAACATTACCCTCTTCTTTCTTATTTAGGCATTCTTTAATTTCTTCTAGCATTTTATAGTTTTCTGTCGTGAGCTTCCATACATTATTAATGAGCCCAATCTTTATGCATTTGCTATTTTTTCAATTTTATTAGATATTTTATTTATTTACATTTCAAATGTTATCCCGAAAGTCCCCTATACCCTCCCCCATCCCCCGCCCTGCTCCCCCTACCCACCTACTCCCACATCTTGGCCCTGGCGTTCCATTCCCCTGTTCTGGGGCATATAACTCCAAACCTACAGGTAGAAGAACAATATGAACTAACTAGTATTTGCTATTTTTAAAATGTGCTTTTAATGGCTTTTTCTTTAAATCACAGTTTTTGTTCTTTTGTATTCTAATTTCCATTTTTTTTAAGCACCACGTGGTAGATTTTAACACTTCCTAACTTCTCAAAGCCTTAGTCTGGATTTCTCTTTGGCATCTTTGTCTCTCAGCTTCCGCACACTGGGCGGGAAAATGGTTCAGGTTCTTGAGATGACTTCCTCGCGCTTATCTTCTCTGAATTCCAGTTCCTGAATCAGCAGCCTAAGGAACTAGAGAAAAAAATTTTTGAACCTCGTTGTCTCTAAGACACCACTCTCATCATGATTTGTATCTTGTCCATTGAGGTCACTATGAGTTGGAAAGTACATGGACTGATGTCAAATGTGAAGTTCATGTTGAGGTTAGAACTCCGTTTCTGTCAAGAAACTTGCTTGAACCTGTTAGATAATATCAAATCCATTTGAAAAAAAAAAAAAAAGATCTGTTCTATCCATCCTAATTATTCTCAAGGGGAAATGGATTTTTCAAAATCTTGGCTTCACCTTTTCATGTGTATTTGTGCTGCTATGCTGTTTGTCACCAGCATTATTATATTATTTCTATGTATAAGAATAATTTCATTATTGCCCTGCAAATTATCTCTACAACCTTTAACTAGAATTGTGTTCTAATTCACCAAATACAATTTTTTCTTAATTAATCTTTCCTTTGATTTATGTTGGTATTTGGTTCTTATGTATGTACTAATTTTTAATATTGTTTTCTAATTTTTGTGAATTTAATTAGTTTATATTAAAATCTTGCATATCTATATCTAAATCTTTATTTTCTGTTTTTAATATATTTTTGTTTTTCTTGAATACTCATTAGTTTTATTTAGAAATATTAATGCCATCTTTCATCACATATAAAATTTCCCTGTTGTCATTTTGCTTATCATTTATCATTTTTCTTTCACCTTATATTATGCCTACTTGCCATTTATTAAATCTTTATCTTTGAGTCATGGCTTCTGACTTCTGACTCTTTAATAGGCCAATAATTTCATTTTTGTTCTTATTTATTTTTAAATTTTCTGAATTAGTGTTTTAGGTTCCATTTATATTTATATTTACATTTATAATATCCACTTTGTATTAATGTATGGAAGTAAATCTATTCTCAAAGAACACATGATTAGTTATATTTTAAAAATGGTAAATGTATTTTTTCTATCTTTATGAACCATTTAAAAATACTTCATTATCTGCTTTGATTTTTCTCAATCATGTTTGTGTCTTCTCTAGTGTTTATAAAAGCAAATGCTTTTCTCCAACATGTATGTATGTATGTATGTATGTATGTATGTATGTATGTATAGGATATCTTCATGTATGAGTTTGTACACACTTGCTTATGTGTGTATGGTTGTTTATGGGTGCATATATGTGTAAATTCTGTGGAGGCTCAGGTTGCCATCAGGAGTGTGTGTGTGTGTGTTGTGTGTGTGTGTGTGTGTGTGTGTGTGTGTATGTGTATGTGAGATTTGTCTGTATTGTATTCACTGAGGCAGAGTCTATCAGTTGAACCCAGGGCTTGTGGCTATGAGTCATCTAGCTATTCATCTTAGTCTTCCAAAATACTGGGATTAGAGGTGAGCCAACACATCTATCTGGTATTTATATAAATTCTGGAGGTCCAAAACCTTCACTATTGCACACAAACTCTTTAACCAATGAACTGTCTCCTAAAGTTGTCTGTATTTCCTGTTATAGTTGTTACCTATAAGTTGTAATTATCTACAGTAACTTTAATGTTTTCTTAGATAGTGTTTATTAATTTGCTATGACAAGTAATAGAATTATATGGCTTTCTTCTTCTTCTTCTTCTTGGTCATCTTCTAATTTAATTAAGTATATGGTATTTTTATTATTTCTCTTTTGTAATATAGTCTCCTTTTTAGGTATAACTGCTTTGGACCTTCAGTGGTTAAGAGCAAATCAGGACATTTGCCATCTTTCTGTTCTCTTTGTGCTAACATTTTGTTTCTGTTACATTCTGTTAAGAATTGTACACATGTTGGAACAATAGGAACTCCACAGTAGTTCTTGTCCTTGCTACATGGCTGCATAGATGTCCACTACATTGAGATTCCTTCTGCCACTTTCTCTTCAGCCTTCCATTAATAGATTCTCTGATAGAATTACACAGAAATCCTCATGAAGATGATGTTTACAATATACTTGCTGTCCTTAGTGCTATAAAATAAGTTTTGTAACATGTACACCAATTATGAACCCCACTTAGACACCAATCACAAGCTATGCAATACACTAATCATAGGGTTTTCTTCAGTCAAGAGAGAAGCAGGCTCCTGTGCAGGAGTGAGAAAGGCCCAGGAGATAGTCCTTCAAGCTGCCTGGAGCAGCCATGACTACAAAAGGCCTTCTCAAACACACACACACACACACACACACACACACACACACACACACAAACCTCCAACAACAAAAACAACCCCCCCCAAAAAACCAACCAACCAACCAACCAACCAACCAACCAACCAAACCACTGAAGTTGTTATTGGGTTTGCAGGGAGAGTAGAGCTTCCTCAGAGTGTTGGAGCAATGTTCAAAAGAGCCAGATTACCTCAAGAATATTTGCTGGCTGCTAAAAAGATGGTTGATTGAAAGAGAGTTCTTTGTTGAAGGTATCAGGACATAAGGAAGATGTCTGCCATGTGTCTCTTGAGACCGAGTGTTGGACTCCCAATACTTTATGTAAAGAAAAATACAGAGTTCTTATGATAAAAACCTCTTATGACATTGATATTCTCAACTGTCCTGAACAGGACTTTATCTCTAGCCAAACACCCTTAGGGGGAGTTGGGGTCACCCCCAAATGCCACACACAACTTTATAATAAAATTTCCTATTTTACTTGAGAATGTCTGTGTTTTGATCTATAGTAAACCCACTTATATCAACTCACATAAGTCTTCAAATCTAAAAAGAACAAGGAAGATCATATTAGATTATTTCATTCCCTTCACAATTTTTTTCTAACTGTAGAGTTGATTATCAAGTGAATTAAAACACAGCCTTTATTATCTAGCTTAAAGACCAGATTAGATCTGGTTTATATACCAGGCTTATTGGCTGTATCAATATAATACAATAGTGTAAAATTAAAAGCAACCTAGAGATTCAGTCATTGGAGTTTAGACTGGTTCATTAAATTAGCACTATGAGCTGTAGACTTGTATATTTGGATCCTCACAGCTCACTAATCCTTCCCTCCATGCAATTCTTTTTTTTTTTCTTTTAGGTTTTTAATCCTGTCATTTTCTGCTCATAGCACAACTCTAGTCTAAGAAGCATGCTTAGCTAAAGTGTGCAATGGACTACTCGAGATTATTTTGATACATTGAAGACTTATGTAGAGATCTTAAACTCCGGATACTTTTTGCAAAAGAGAGATTTTAATATGTGTGTGTGTGTGTGTGTGTGTGTGTGTGTTTGTGTGTGTGTCTATGTGTTCTAAAAGTTCAGAAAAGGTTTTTGTAATGTCAAGAGGTAGAGTTAGTTATAGAGTATCAGGCAATTGTTACCTGCTTGATGTAAGTGCTGGGAATCAAATGCCAGCCTTCTAAAAGACAAACAAACACTCTGGAGTCATTGAGCCACCTTTCCAACCCATATCATATTCTTTGCTGTAGACCAAAAGAAAGTCTTTCATCCTAGGGAACGTATTCAATGTCATGTACCCTGAGAACTTTGTAGGCTGATTCAAAGCATATTTAAACGTGATGTTTATTTCTTCTGTAGCCTAAAATCTGGCTGAAAATGTCAATAGAATTTTTATTTTTCCTATTGCAAATAGTAGATAAAATTTTTAGTTTTATCTATTATCTTTTAAATGAAAGGAAATAGAACAATGGGAAACCTACACACTCTTATCAAACCAATTCTAGAAGTTGGGGCGTTTTATCTTCTAACTTGTTATTTTTAACTTGCCAACAATTTTTTATGTTCTTTCAATAACTTGATATAATATTATAAAATTACATATGTGCACCTGTTTTGTAACCAACTATTTCCAATGACTTTATAATGTTCTACAGAATAGTTACTATATGATTAACTAATCATCATTATGATACTTTCAGTGTCTTTTGAGGGAAAACATTCACTCTTTTTTACATATAGATTTTTTCTATAGTTAGATCTTCAGTTATTTCTGTCACAATTTTAAGTATTTTCGTCCTAGTAGCTCAACTTTGACTATCACCTCTTTCCAGTGCCCTTTTAGATGTCCAGGCATGGAGCTCATACAACTGTAGTGCAGGAGGCCCATGGCAGGTCTGGGAACATCTGATGTGAGCTGCAAATTTGACTGACTCTAAAATCCAGGTTGATCCCTTTGCTTTCACTTCACGGAGTTCCAAAGATGAGAATTGGCAGAGAATGTGCAAGGATTTGGCTCTACCAGCTGGCGAGGCATCCCTGAATAATGGGAGATTATCTGAATCCTTCCCTTCTCCAGCAGGCTTTTATCCATTCATTTCTATGTTGTGCCAATTAGGGATGGAATGGTGGTTTGCTTTGTAAGCACCCTGGCAGATCCAACAACAGGGATTCAGGAGGAAAATCTTGCAGAATATGCATGTCATTCTGACTTGCCTTAATGATGTCTGACAGCCACACATCAGGTCCCTCATGCTACATGCGTAGGTAACTCTATGCCTGGAGAGATGATCTGTTGATAGTTTAGTTCTCAGCTCTCTTCTTGCAGTAGTTATCTCCTAGAAAGAACTAGTGATTATAGAGCATACAGTGGTGCTCAATTTCTCTGACATCTGTTTGTTTCTGTAACCAGTGGCAATGCTGTCTCACACCTTGCTGGAGCTATAGAGAGGTACAACAATGAAACAGATCTTACTGCAATCCATAGTTGGACCACATTCAGTTATACTTAGTGACAAATGTCTAAAGCCCATTGCCACAAGTTTTTCCCTAAATGATTCTTTCACAGTCCATCAAGCCATTATGCCTGTCTACAGCCCAGAGAGGTCTTTACTGGAATACAGATTTCTTTTTTGTACACAGCTTGTTGGATTGCAGGATGGAGTTTGTCTTGGGGTACTGTTTTTATTTGGGGGGGGTGTTAAAAGAAAAACAACTGCTTCTTATTTAGACAAAATAGGTGTTTTTGTGTTTCTCCAAACACACTTGTTATGGCAAGAGAGGTTTTGTGGAACTTTTGGGGTTTTAGTGGCCATGGAAGTTTACTGACGAGAGCAAATTATATGTAATCAGAAAATGGAATCAGAGATGGGGCCTCTTCTCCATGAAATGACCTATTTATCCAAATCTCCCTCTCTCCCTCTCTCTCTCTCTCTCTCTCTCTCTCTCTCTCACTCGCTCTCATTCTCTCTCTCCCTCTCCCTCTCCTTTTCCCCCTCTCTCTGTGTGTGTTTCTGTGTCTGTCTGTCTGTCTCAGTGTCTCTGCCTCTGTCTGTATCTCTTTGTGTTTTTCTATCTCTCTCTCTGTCTCTGTGTCTGTCTCTTTCTCTCTCTCTCTCGCTCTCATTCTCTCTCTCTCTCTCTCCCTCTCCCTCTCCCTCTCCTTTTCCCCCTCTCTCTGTGTGTGTCTCTGTGTCTGTCTCTTTCTCTCTGTCTCTGTCTCTCTCTCTCTCCGCATTGTTTATGTGATTCTGCTTAAATGCTGTTAAGGGACAGCCCTTCATCTGACCACGTCTCACTTCAAGCACTAACAGTTGAAGAGAGACTCGTAGATCCAGGATCAATTCCTGCGTTTCTTCTGCTTATTGTCACTTGTGGGAATGAAGCACTGGACCATAGGAGCTAAGATATCATATAATAAAAGAGGCTTTTTAGACCATACCTCTTACTTTGTAGTTGGACTCTCCTATTGCAAGATCGTTTTTATCCTGACACCCAAGGAGAAGGGCCAATATATTCTAACAACACAGATTAACCTAGAGGACATTATCATAACTGATAGAATCTGGACACACAAGGATAAATACATACCACTTGATTTTATTTGTATGGCAAATCTGAGGTAAATTTTAAAACCAGAGAGTAGAATAGTGGTCATGGCAGTAGAGACGATGGTGGGCTGGAGATGGTGATGGTATAATGGTATAGTGGTGGTGATATTCATGGTGGTAGTGGTAATCATGGTGGTGGTGGCAGTCATGATGGTGGTGGTAGTCATGGTGGTAGTGATGTATGTATAATTTAAGTAAAATTTCAACACATAGACGCATTTATGTATGTGCACTGTTCACATCCCTGCAGAGGCTGGAATTATGTGTTGCATGCCCTGGAACTAGAATTACAAGCAGTTGTGAGCTGCCATGTGTGGTATGGGAACCAACCCTGGTCCTAGGTAAGAAAGGCAAGAGCCCCTGAGCCGTTCCACCAGCCCCATGCGTTTCCTCTATTTGTTGCTTATAGTTGTTGCAAACAGTCTATCAGAGAAATTTACAAAACACATGTTCAAAGACTTAATCTTAAAAATTCTAAACTGTGATCAACAAATAACAAAATGAAACATAATAAGACTCTCGTGAACACATATCAAAGGCCAGCAGAATTGATTCTATCTAAACTCCTTGTAGTTGGATTAGCAGACGGAGGATTGGGAAGCCCTCAAGTAGCATTTGGGATTCTGCAAAACACAGAGGAATCAGGATGCCTTGTGGGGTTCAGGGTGTACAGAGGAGTCTGTTAAGTTGATCACCATGGGGTTCAGGAATTTGAACTATGGCAAGTGAACTATGTAGATTTTTTTTTCAAAATTTGGAAATTACACAAATGAATCTTCATTTCTTAAGGTTTAATTTGAGTCTTTAAAAACATGTGTTTTATTCCTCTCTGCATGAATTTCTGAGTGCATGATGTATAGTTTAACATCTGTTTTAGTGCTTCTGATCTTGCTTCTACACCCATTCTAAGTCAGTTTTGATTGACTGAATTATTTTCTTTATTGGGTTTTATTCTTTTTCTCATCTGTCTGGGAATTTGTTAGTGGATACCATATGTCGTGAATTTTATTTTGTTTAGTACACTTAAAATAATTTCGATTAATACCATTGTCATTGCCTGGAATACACTTAAGTTATTTTAACAAGTTTGATTCTTTCAAAGTTTATTTTTTAAGGTTTCTTAGGTAGAACTTTCACCCCATGCTTTAAATTTGAAATGTCTCCCATAAGGCTTATTTGACCTCTGAAGGCTTGACCCCCAGCATGTGTGCTGACTTGCATGGTGGGAAGTCCTAACAAAACTACATCCCTCTGGGCAAGCCTGTGAAGGTTTTACATCTATCTGTTTCTGGCAGACATTCTATGCTTCCTAGATTACCACGATGAACGATGTCATGTACTTCACCTGACCCATCTTTGCTTCAGTGATGAACTGAGATTATCTTATATTCTAAGTTAAAATAAATCCCTTCATGGAACCATTACCAAAATGAAAATAAACATATTTTCCTATTATTGCAAGCAACTCTGTCAATGATTTTATTTCATCAGATTCCAAATCGCCAAGCCTTTTAACACCAGGTATCTTATTTCTACCATGTAGATTTGTCATTGTGAAGCACCATATAAATTTAATTTAAGTAGCTATCTTTACTTATAAGGATAATTTTCCATTCAATAATCCTTTTGAGATTCTTTTTTTAATATTGTGTTCATTGTTTCATACTTTTAAAGCTCAATTTTCTCTTAATATTCCACTGCACTGTTAAAGAAAAACATTCTTCTGGGTACTCAGCTTGATTTTACTTATCACTATGATTTTCAATAAAGACATGATAAAAACTTGAAAAAAAAATAAATAAATCCCTTCAGCCTCACGTTGATTAGATAGTCTATCACAATAACTAGAAAACTAACTAAATGAAAAAGAAAATGGAACCTGAAAAGTAGTTTTGTTGCTACTTTGTACGAGGGATGTGGAAAGATATTGGGGAGGAGAGCCATAGGAACCTAAGAATAGAATAATTGCAGCTTAATGAGCCATTCTGGTAGAAATTTAGAGAGCTAAATGCTGATGACAATGTAAACAGTAAAGACTTTTAGATGGAGTAATGGCAAAACACTTTAGATGCAGTGAGGATTCTTTTGGGAATCCAACCATAGGCATTTGTGTTATATTCTCACTGTATTTTATCCATGGTATGGAAAGGTGTGAGACATTGATTCTCAACATAATGGACTAATGTATTCTGTGATGAAAATCTGAAATCAACTTAGCATCTGCATTGAGATGTGGTTACTATCTGCTTCCTTTAGTCTGCTATATAATCGAGGCCTGCATAGAACAAATATCAGAATGAAAGGATTGGAAAGGTGTGTACTTTGGTACGGAAAGAGATTGGTATTTTTTCAGGTAGTGGACAGATTCACTGAAAAGCTCTGGTAGATTTTGAGGAAATTAGAGAAAAACAGGGACTTTGCACTTGTATGCTAAAGGAGATTCATGGAGGGCGAGATTGTACTATAATTTGAAAACAGAACACTTTGAAAGAATGCTTGGAAAGGGAGACCTTCCAATGAATTGTTTCCAATCCTCTCACACTGCCCCAGCTTCATAGGCTCTCAGAGGCTATGGGAGCCATGTTCCAATGGTCTTGAATTACAGAGGACAAGTTGCAATCATTGATATCATTCATATGATTCTGTTTGTTTTCAGGCACACAGAACTTAAGAATCTTACATTAAGATCCCAGCAGAAAGCCTGTGAAGCCATGGAGGCAATGTGTAGCAGAGCCATATTTATTTCATGGAGCTCCTGAATGAGCTGTCAATCGGGGAAGCTGCAAGACAGAGCTTAAG
>CACVCL010033025.1:0-11155 GCA_902729485.2 Mus minutoides | reverse complement strand
TTACGGATGGTTGTGAGCCACCATGTGGATGCTGGGATTTGAACTTATCACCTTCGGAAGAGCAGTCGGGTGCTCTTACCCGCTGAGCCATCTCACCAGCCCCAAGAACCAAAAATCTTAAACACACCAATTTCATATTTCTCCCCAACTTTTCTTCTAATTCCTAGAATACCTATTGTATATAATTTGTGTAATTTTCCTTTGAAACAGAATCTCACTGTGTAGTCCTGGCTGGCCTCGAACACTGGGAGATCCTCTTGCCTGTGCCTCTTGAGTGCTGGAATTAAAGGCATACATCACCTTGCCTGGCTTCAATGTTGCCTTTTAAATTTTTTTTCTTTTTTTATTTATGTGTATGTCATGTCTGTTTGGTGTCCATAGAGGTCAGAGGCAATTGTATCCCTTAAACCTTATAAGCATCCGACCAGGTGCTGGGAACCCAGCTCAGTCCCCATGGAAGAGCAGCAGGTGTCTTTAGCCACTGAACCAGGCCCAGCTGTGTTATCTAAACTCAGTGGGGAGTAGAATAAGATGGTCGTTTGTTTCAATCACTAGCAACTGTACTGTCATTCTCAACTTTTGATGAAAAATCATGTAAATCCAGAGATCAATTTCAATTATTACAACATAGTTCACCAGGGCTAAATTTGATTACCCACCAGATAGATAAGAACTTAGCACACTAGAGATACCTATCACTACAAGACAATCGATCAGAACTGAAACGGAAGGTTCCACCTTGCTGGCTATGTTTCATAATGTTGGAAGGTGTTATACCTGCTAATTGGGGTTGTGGGGAGTTATCAAAAACCAGATCAGTGCTTAAGAGCATTATTGCCTTTGCAGAGAAACTGGGTCTGGTTCCCAGTACCCCCACATGGCAGCTGACAAGCATGTCTAAATCCAGTTCTGGGAAATGCAACACTGTCTTCTGACCTCTGGAAAGTTTAAACACACACAGTACACATACTTAAATGTAGGCAAACATTCACACACATTAAAAGAGTTTTAAGTTTTACCCATTTATGAGATCCTGTGTACTGCACAACCAAACCGCCAGGTACAATGTGAGCACTGGTTGTACCATTGTTTGACCGTTATGGGGGTAACCGATTGCTTTCTGGTTAAACTTGAGGACAATCCACAGGAGGGAATTTATGCTCGGTACTATAAAACTGTAATGCTGGCCAGAACCCTGTAACTGGAGACATCATGGGCTCTTGCATAGAAGCTACTACTGTAGTTTTGTTAACAGACTTGTTGTGCCCGTCAAACCACATTTATGGTTATGCTCATGGGTTGGTGCTCCTCCCAGTGTTGGTCAAGAAACCTCATTTTGTGGTGGTTTGTGGTTATTGCAGATATTGAACTGATCAAAGTTCTAAGAACAAATGACTGTTTAGTGACTCGCCCTAAAGAGACATCTATATTGCCTGCTCCAAGGCACAGAGAACACTGTAAGATGAGCCTCAGAGAACATAAGAACCAGAGGATGGGAAGGAAGGCTGGCTTTTGAACATAGGATGACTATTGAACTCATTGTTCTAGATTGTCTGTGGTCACCTGCCCGAGACTGATTGATACTGTGTTTATTAGCACCATCATACATGGGGAAGAGACTCATGAAGTCCACCCTCCATGAGGAGAGAGTGGTAGTTAGAAGCTGCTAGGTGAAAGTCCTGGTAAATAGTCTTCCACCAATGCTCATGTAAGCAGCTCTAGTTAAACTCAATGGGTCTCATATCAACTTGTATAAACATACATATGCATAAGACATGAATGCATTAGGGAGACTAGAAGAGGTTATGATGGGAAAGAGGCCCAAGAGAAGGTAACAGTGAATATGATTAAAATACAATATATAGATCTATGAAATTATCAAAAAATAAACTCTAAATAGAAAAACAAGTGACCCATTAAAACAATTCCTGAAGCTGATTGGTGATGTAGCTCATTTGGTCCAGGTTAGCACATATCTGTAACCTGAGAACCTCAGAGGTGGGGATAGGTGTTCAAAGTCATCCACCTATATAGCTATAACTTAGATGGGTGTCTGGGGCTGGAGAGACAGCTCAGCAGTTAAGAGTATTGGCTGCTCTTTCAGAGGTCCTGAGTTCAATTTCCAGCAACCACATGGCAGCTTACAACCATCTACAATGAGATATGATGCCCTCTTCTGGCAGGCCAGGGTACATGCAGATAGACCACTCATTTGCATAAAACAAATAAATCTTTAAAAAAAAAAAACTAGACTCCTAGGTAGGTATCTAATGCATTATGATAAGTGAAAGACAGTTACAAAACCAAAGCCAAACCCAGAATGTTGTATAATTCCAATCATATAAAAGGCTAGTTTAGGCTATTTCTTTATATGTTAACAAAAAAAAAAAGTAAAAAATAAAAACTCTAGAATGGAGAAATCTAAAGAAACAGCAAATAATTATTGCTAAGATAAGAGTTAAAGACACAGGGGTTCTGGCCAGGTGATGGTGGCACACATCTTTAATCCCAGTACTTGGGAAGCAGAGGCAGGTGGGTCTCTGTGACTTCGAAGCCAGCCTGGTCTACAGAGTGAGTTCCAGGACAGCCTGGGCTACACAGAGAAACCTTGTCTTGACAAAACAAAACAAACAACAGTAATGATAAAAAATAGAAGCAAAAATAACAATAACAACAACAACAACAACAACAACAACAACAACAAAACCCCAAAACCAACCAAACAAAAAAAAAACTAAAACCAAACAACCCCCCTGAATCCTGGGTTCCCTTTTGCATTGATCAAGATGTTAAATGTGATGAATGTGTTAATCATGATTTAATTATAGAGTGTGGATGATTAGTGTGTCAATCATGTATCTATAGAATCATTTTAAAAAAGAGCAACAGTTGCCGGGCGTGGTGGCGCACGCCTTTAATCCCAGCACTCGGGAGGCAGAGTCAGGCGATTTCTGAGTTCGAGGCCAGCCTGGTCTACAGAGTGAGTTTCAGGACAGCCAGGGCTAAAGAGAAACCCTGTCTCAAAAAACCAAAAAAAAAAAAACAAAAAAAACAAAAAAAACAAAAAAAAAAAAGAGCAACAGTTTAATGCTTTACATTTTGGTTTTACAGATGATTCAGATGTTCATAGCTCTCCTCTCCCCTGAGGCCCCAGCATCTCCAGGGAGAAGAGAGAGAAGCTGGAAGAAGCGAGTGTTTCTGAGTTAATGGACTAAGTGTGGCTACAATGAGTCAACCTGGCTGCCTTCTGCTTAAATCTGGTGGTGACTGAGTGGAGATTGTCCGTGGAGTTTTTGAGCAGTGTTAATCTTCATTCTGTACAGTCATTGAGGATCCTTTCCAAATAGCACTAACTAAACAGGAAGAAATCTCACATGCCCCTGATCTCAGCATGATGGAGATAGAGACAGGGCATACAGTTTCTGCTCCTTAGATCTCACCACAACAGACCTCTCATCCTAACCTGAAATGACTCTTGTTGGGTACAATAGCCTCCAGGCACCCCTCAGTGCACCTGCTCCTTCTGAAATACATGATGCCCTTTGAAAGGGGTTGGTAGGCATAGGGATTGCAGAATCAGTCTTTGTCTTAGGCGCCTATCTCGCCACTGTTTGTACAATCCCTGCTGGCACTGATTACAACAGTGGCTCTCACCTTCAAAGTGAGACAGCCAAATCTCTATGTTGACACAAGATAAATGTACACTTCATGCTTCACTGAATCTTGATTAAAGTGAGTTGAGAGATCCCGGGGGCATGGATCAGTGGGTTAAAGTGCTTCTTGTGCAAGTGGGGGGTGGGGGGTGCCTGAGTTCAGATGTTCCACACCCACATGAAAAGCCAGTAGCTGGTACCTGAAGTCACACTGCTGGGAGAAGGAAACAGACAGATCTGAGAGTCTAACTGGAGTGGCTACCTCTAGGTTCACTGAAAGACACTATTTCAAAAAGCTAAGTTAGGGCAGGAGAGATGGCTCAATGTTACCACTGAGTAATGGTTTTTGTCCTTGTTTCCTTCCTGTTCCCGTGATAAACAACAGGACCAAAAGCAGCTTAATGGAGGAAAGGTTTATTTTAACTTACACTTCCAGATAACAGTCCATCTCTGAAGGACGTTAGGTAGGGCATGAACTGAGAGGCAGGAGCTGATGCAGACGCCATGGAGGAGTGCTGCTTACTGGCTTGCTCCTCATGGCTTGCTCAGCTTGCTTTCTTTTTTTTTTTTTTTTTTTTGGTTTTTCGAGACAGGGTTTCTCTGTATAGCCCTGGCTGTCCTGGAACTCACTTGGTAGACCAGGCTGGCCTCGAACTCAGAAATCCGGCTGCCTCTGCCTCCCGAGTGCTGGGATTAAGCCACCACGCCCGGCTTCAGCTTGCTTTCTTATAGCACCCAGGACCACCTGCTGCCAGGGGTGGCAATGAACTCAGTGGCTGGGTCTTCTCACATAAATCATTAATCAAGAAAATGGCTGAAAGTCTTGCCTACTGGCCAATCTGATGGAGACCTTTTCTCAACTGAGGTTCCTTCTTCCCAGATGACTCTCACTTGTGAAACAAGCCAATCAGAGCAATTTTATTGATATATTTTACAGACAGTAAAATACAAATGCATACAGTTTCCTTTTTTAATAGAATTTTATGTGTATATGTATGTGTGTGTATGTTCCCTATGTATATGTTTGTATGTTCACAAGTACACATGGAGGTCAGAATACAACCTGAGGGAACTGGGTCCCTCCTTCCACCACATGTAGATTAGAACTGGGGTTGTCAGATTTTGTGGCTAATTCCCTTACTTGTTGAAGCATCTTGCCAGTCTTAAGCATACACCTACAAGTAGAATTATTTGGTCATATAGTGGTAATTCTATAGTTAATCATTTGAAGAACCACTAAGGTAGCTAGAATATGGACATCAAAAACATCATATACCATGACCAAGTTGGCTTTATCATGGAAACACAAGCATGGTTCAACATATGTTAAGTCAATAAATGTAATAAGTCATATAAATGGACTTAAAGGTTAAAAAAA
Organism: Mus minutoides; assembly: GCA_902729485.2. Lineage (NCBI taxonomy): Eukaryota > Metazoa > Chordata > Mammalia > Rodentia > Muridae > Mus > Mus minutoides. The sequence goes on along the minus strand of CACVCL010033025.1, from coordinate 6,124 downwards.
ATCACACGATCATCTCAACAGACACAGAAAGGCCTTTGACAAAACCCAACTTCATTATAGAAGTCCTAGAGAATGTAGGGCTAGAAGGGAACATACCTCAACACAATAAAAGCTAGGTGCGAGAAATGCACAGCCAGCATCTTCCTAATAGTTGAAGAGCTTGAAGCCATCCTCTGAAGCCAGGAACAAGACAATATAGAGCCTGAGAAGCTTGCTGGGGCAATAAGGAAGAGAAGAAAATTTAAGGAACACAAATAGAGAAGGAAGTAGCAAAATTCTCACTATTTGCAGATGATGTGATACTGTGTATTAGAGATCCCCAAAATTCTACCAGGGGACTTCTAGAGCTGATAACTTCAGCAGCTCAGCAACATGGTAGGAGATAGAATCAACTTGGAAAAATCAGTACCTTTTTATGTACCACCAATAAACATACAGAGACGACCACGGGCAGTTTCCCATTTACAACAACCTCAAAGAAAATAAAGTATCTAGGGATAAACCTAACCAAGGAGGTGAAGGACCTCTACAATGAAAACTTTAAACTCGTGAAGAGAGAGATAAAGACGCCAGACAATGGGAAGACATGCCCTGCTCATGGATTGGTGGAGCCGTGAAAATGACATCCTACTTGTAGCTAAGACAGATTCAACACAACCTTCACCACGTTCCTCCTCTCTCTCTTCACAGGATTACAATATTATCCTACATTTTATATGAAAAAATATATAAAGACCCTGGAGTGTGAAGGCAGTCCTGAGCAGAAACCAATGCTGGAAGAATCGCAATCCCAGTTCTCAAGGTATGTTACAGAGCCAGAGTAATAAAACAGTCTGGTAGAGGCACAAAAACAGACCTGCAGACCAAGGGAGCAAATCCAAGACCCGAACATGAGTACAAGTAACTTCAGCCACTTAATAACTGACAAAGAGGGGCTGGTGAGATGGCTCAGCAGGTAAGAGCACCCAACTGCTCTTCCGAAGGTGATGAGTTCAAATCCCAGCAACCACATGGTGGCTTACAACCACCCGTAATGAGATCTGATGCCCTCCTCTGGTGCGTCTGAAGTCAGCTACAGCGTATTTATGAAGAATAATAATAAAACGAATCCTTGGACTGGAGAGACCAACCAGAGCGAGCATAGCCTGGATGTCCACATGCAGAATAATGTATTTAGACTGAAATTACTAACTCCAAATGGATCAAAGACCTCAGAAACAGAAACTGCTAGAACCTGGAGACAAGTGAGTGGCAGCAGATGGTCTCGGAGAGGGTTAACCGGCTTCCTAGTCACACATAGGTAAAGTTAAAGGCTTGCTTGAGAAAACTCTGTAGGGCTGGAGAGATGGCTCAGAGGTTAAGAGCAGTGTTTCCCAACACCATTGGCCAGAGACTCTTTCTTTTCTTTCTTTTCTTTCTTTCTTTCTTTCTTTCTTTCTTTCTTTCTTTCTTTCTTTCTTTCTTTCTTTCTTTCTTTTTCTTTTCAGCTTATATCCTTGGAATCTTTGTCAGTTATTTTTTTTTCCCTTGTTCCGGTCAACCCCGCTTGCTCCGCTCGACCCCTGCTCACTCCAGCCAGCTTTGCTCACTCTGGCCAGCCCTGCTCACTCCGGCTGCCCCGGTTAAGAGCTCTTCCAGAGGACCTGAGTTCAATTCCCAGCAACCACATTGTGGCTCACAACCATCTATAATGGGATCTGATGCCCTCTTCTTGCATGCAGGTGTACATGAAGATAGAATAATCATATACATTAAATAAATAAAAAAATCTTTTAAAAAAAAGGCAAAAATCTGTCTCTGAAGCCTTCATGAGGGTGACTCCTGACTTCGTGAGTCACCCTCATGAGCTTGAGACCAGCTAGGGCTCCATGAGATCCTGTCTCAAACAACCAAAAAAGGTAGTTATAAACTCTCAATTCTATCCCCTTATGGTACAAGAAGCTAGCATTTCTTTCCATTTGAGCAATAAACTAAACAAAAACTAAACAAGGATAACAAAAATCAGGGTGGTAGGTGGCTCATCAGGTAAAGGCACTGATACACAGACCTTGTGTCTGGAATGCAGTCCTCCACATGAAGGAGAAAATAGACTCCACAAAGTTGTCATCTGAACTCCACATAAGTGCTGTGATACATACCTATTCGAGTGTGCACGTATGTGCATGGCACAAACACACGTGCTAATGCTTTGTTTGTTAGGGTTTTTTTTGAGACAGGTTTTCTCTGTGTAACTTTGGGTGGAACTTACTTTGTAGACCAAGATGGCCTTGAACTCACAGAGATCTCCCTGCCTCTGTCTCCCAAGTGCTGGGATTAAAGGTCTGTGCAACCACTGCCTTGCACTTTTAACAACATTTTAATTTATTTTATATGAGTGTTCTGTCTTTACACACACCAGAAGAGGGGATCAGATCCCATTACAGATGGCTGTGAGCCACCATATGGGTGCTGGGAATTGAACCCAAGACTTCTGGAAGAACAGTCAGTGCTCTTAACCACTGAGTCATCTCTCCAGCCTTGCCTGACACTTTTTTAAATCTTAAAAACAAGAACAAAAATAACAACCACCAAGTATTAAAACAAAACAGAGTGAGCTGGCAAGATGGCTCCGTGGGTGAGAGCACTCATTGACTGCTCTTCTGAAGGTCCTGAGTTCAAGTTCCAGCAACCACATGGTGGCTCACAACCACCCGTAATGAGATCTGACACCCTCTTCTAGCACATTTGAAGACAGCTACAGTGTACTTATGTATAATAATAAATAAATCTTTAAAAACAAAACAAACAAACAAAAACCCCAAAAAACCAAAACAGAAGCTGAGCAGTGTTGGTGCATACTTTTAATACCAGCACTCAGGAGGCAGAGACAGGCCAGCCTAGTCTACAGAGCAAGTTCCAGGACAGCCGGGGCTAAACCCCGTCTCAGAGAAAAGAAAAAACATAGAAAACCAAATCCTAATTTGGAGTTTCTGATTGTGAGGTATTGAATTAAGATTTGAACAGTATGAAGAGGACTGAATTATATCTTAGCTTGCCAAAAGGAAATGGAGCCTCAGAGTTTAAGAGAAAGCTGTCCTGGAGCTCCTCCTGATGGTCAGAAGATGAAGATAGCAGGGTAAATATCTGCTCCATCTCAGTGTACAGACGCCAGCCTCTGTACACTGGCATGATCGCATTGGAAAGGATACACAGCATCTTGCCAAGCAAGGCTATGTGCTTCCCTTGTGATCTAAAGTGCAATGCTTCCTCACTCCGCATGCCTACTGTTCATTAGCTCTGATATTACCATACAAAGTAATAAGTTCTGTAATGGCAATCTATCTCTCTAAGCCCTCTGCTACCATGGAACTCTGGGAATCAGATGCCAAACTCCATAAATACACCGATTTCCTAAAGATGCTCTGATTTTCCTCCAAACCACAAAGTGATTTTAGTAAGTGTGAATTGATCAGCCTTTGATCAAGATCAGTCAGCAATCACCCACTGCCTCCAATCTCAATGAGGCTTCAAGGCTCTCCACATTTGACCTAATTTTCTTCCTGTTTTGTTAGTTTTTTATTTATTTTTATTTTTTATATTTATCTTTTGGTGTTTTTTTTAAAAAACAAAAAACAAAAAACAAAAAACAAAAACCAATCAACCAACCAAACAAACAAAAAAACAGGGTCTCTCTCTATATATAGCCCTGGATATCCTAGAATTCTCTATATAGACCAGGCTGACCTTGAATTCACAGAGACCCACCTGCCTCTGCCTTCTGAGTGCTGAGATTAATGGTGTGTGCCACCACATCTGGTTTTATCTATATTTTGTTCCTTCTTTTCTTTTTCTTTTTCTATTTGTTTTTTTGAGACAGCATTTCTCTGGAGAGGAATGAGTTAATATACAGAATGCACGGTTGGGTTGGCAGTACACTAAACTTGGAATGACATTGGTGAGCAGCAGGAAGGGTCTGGTCAGGGCAGTGACAGCAGGAGACACGGCTACCACCACTGGATATTGCTGCTGCCAAGCCCGAGTTATAAACGGCTCACCTTGTGTCATCCCGTGTTCTCTTCTGGCGAGGGCATTACACTGGTTAAGGCTGGGTTGTGAACCAGTATCTTCTCTGCCAGTGTCATAGAGGGAACATTTGGCCTCTGTAGCCTTCTACCTTCTAGAGTAGGAATGAGGTTTTGTCTCTCAAAGAGTCACAGGAAGGAAAGTCTTCCCAATATAAAGGAATGGTGGACATCAGACCAAAACAAAACAAAAGGGCAGGAGCTGGAGAGATGGCTCGGTGGCTCCCTCTGTAGGGGGAGTTCTGGATCACACAATATGTGCATATGCATATACACGTGTTCACACACACAAATTAATAATAATAATAAACAAATATCAACCTTTTGATTTTGTCCCAGAGCAGTTATGTACTATTTTTTTTACTTTATTGTATTTTTATTTGTGTGTGTCTCCCTGTATGTGTTTATGTGCACATATGTAGATGCCCAAGGAGACCAGAAGAGGGCATTGGATTCCCTAAAACTGGAGTTACTGGTGGTTGTGAGCCACCCGAATGGATGCTGGTCCTCTAGAAGAGCAACATGTGCTCTAGACACTGAGTTAGACATAAGGTAAGGGGGGAACCTACAGAGCACTTCTGGACGGAAGCATATTAATCCCCTCACCCTATGTCAGCACTGAAGACTTCATCCCCTTCAAACCCAAACCAAACCAAAACACAAAATGATAGAGGATGGGAAGGTGATAAATGATAAAACTCTGAGGCTGCAATTTAGAAAGCCGAAAGAAAAATATTAGGTTGCCATTAGCTAAGCTCTTCATTTCAGAAATAGCTGGTATTTCTATGATGATAACTGGTTTAGTTTGGGGTAGCCAAGGCAGGTGGATCTCTGTAAGTTTGAGGTTAGCCTGGTCTACATAGTGAGCTCTGGGACAGGCTGGAATACATAAAGAGACAGACCTTGTCTCAAATGAACAAACACAAGCTGAGGCACAGGCCTTCAATCCCAGCACTAGGAGGCAGAGGCAGGTGGATCTCTGTGAATGCAAGGCCAGCCTGATCTACAGAGTGAGTTCTAGGATAACTAAGGCTACGCAGAGAAACTCTCTGAAAAACCAAACCAAACCAAACCAAACCAAACCAAACCAAACCAAACCAAACCAGGTCAGATGATGGGCCAGATTCCCTAGAACTGTAGCTATAGATGGCATACATCCCTCTCCACCCAAAACAGGACTTCTTTGTGTAGCTGCTATCCTAGAACTAACTCTATACCAGGCTGGCTTTGAACTCACAGAGACCTGCCTTCCTCTACCTCCTGAATGCTGGCACTAAAGGAATGAGCTGCCACCTCCTGGCTGATGGCACTGGCCTTTAATCCTAACACTGTGGAGACAGAGGTAGGTAGATCTTCGACTTTGAGGCCAGCCTGGTCTTCATAGTGAGTTCAAGACAGAGACGCCCACTCTGTCTTAAAACAAACAAACAAACAACAAACAAATAAAATCAAAAGTACTTACGCAAATGCTCGGGAGGTACACCATTTTGTAGGACTGGAATTTAGGAGTTACCAAGAGCAAGATCTTTGCAGTTGAAAACACCTCAGGGAGGTTAACTGAAATGACAGTGGGTGAGATGGAAAGAACTGGAGACAGTGGAATGTTTGCATTGTGAAGAAGAGACCATAGAAGGGCCATAAGTAGAGATTCTGAATCAGGAAGGGTCAGGGTCGTACAACCGAGGGAGACACCCAGAGATGGAAGCCCTGCAATATCCAGAACCCAGAACGCACAGAATCCCCTCCTTCTGCCTTCTCCTCACTAAGACACTGGAATCCCTGGACCTGAGGTCAAAGACCTTCTCATTTACCCACTGACTTCTCACTCAGAGCCATGAGGCTCCTGACTTTCCTCTCTCCCTAAAAGTAAAAATAAAAATACCCTTGGCTCGGACATAGTACTACCGGAAGATCCTGCAATACCTCTACTGGGCATATATCCAGAAGATATTCCATCTGGTAATAAGGACACATGTTCCACTATGTTCATAGCAGCCTTATTCATAATAGCCAGAAACTGGAAAGAACCCAGATGTCCCTCAACAGAGGAATGGATACAAAAA
>CACVCL010033024.1:0-11157 GCA_902729485.2 Mus minutoides | reverse complement strand
GCCAGCACAGAGGGTCTGCGATGAGTGAGATGATAAGATAGCAATGGTAGCGGTGATGGCGATATTATCCTATTTCTGGATTCTCGATGTTCAGGCTGCCCTGTGCAGAGCCCTCGTTTTACACAAGAAGAAACCTAGGTTCCCAGAGGCAAGTGAATGCAGGAGCCAAGATTTGGGGAATACTAACGAGTAACCACGATCAAATGTTCCATGTTTCTCCTTACTGATGTAATCACTCCACTGAGTTCCCCAGGAAGCCCAGGAGAGGAGTGACATTGTCACCCTCAGTTAACTCAGAGCAAAGAGAGAGGCATGGGAAAAAGGCACGCAGGGTCTGGAAACAGTGTTGCCCAAGCCAGGAGGCCAGGCCTGCCTGTCAGTTTGGGGTTTTAGGTTTGAGGTTATAGATTTGGTTTGGATTGATTTGTTGAGAAAGAGGAAGTGTTGTGAGCAGAAGCAGGCCCCGGATGGGACCCCTGGGTCCCCAGCTGTCCTGCATTGCCTCTTCTTGGGCAGTATGGCCCTGATAGACCCCCAGAGCAGATGGGGAGAGGCCAAGGATGCACTTGCTTCTCACACATTTCAGGGGCCAAAAAGTTCAATAATGAGGAAAAACAATGCTTTAATACATTTTAAAATAAGCAAATATTTAAATATTTAAAACAAAACATTTTAAATTAGAATTAATGTTCCCGGCAAATACCTATGCCTGAATAAAAATAGAAATATTTAAAATAAAGACATGTCTTGGGATACCTGGCAGCAGGCTTCTAAATAGAAATGGCCTCTCTGGATCCTTGGAAACATCTTTTCCCCTCTACCCGTTCCTAGGTACGTTCAGTTTTCTCCCATAGCAACTCTGGGAGGCTCAAGGATGGTTAGCAGTGACGATGCTAACAACCTTTCCCTGGGTTCCCTTAAGGGAAGCAAACAAATGAAAACCAAACAAAACCCAAGCAGGGTTTCTTCATTTGCTACTGTATCTAAAAAATGATGATAGAGTTTCTCAGGGTTACATCTGAGAAGTTAAATCTCTTCCTTCTACATTTTCGTCTTAAAAACCAAAGGAATGACTCAAAATAGAGAAGTCAGCGCCTGTAGACTCAAGCCTCGGGGCTTTTCAGTGTCTATTTGTATTTTATTTTTTGTTTTTTATTTTTATTCTTTATGTTTACTACTATGGGTATCAACTTAAGAAAAGTTGGCTCTGTCCTGGGCAGGCCAGCTAGGATATGTGTGGTTATTTTGAAACTCGGGGTATCTTCATGTTTGTGAATCAAAATTTAAGTAATTATTCTCTAATTTAGAGAGTATATCGGATCGGATATATTTCAAAATATCCGATCTCACAGCAGAATTGTCCAGTCACAGTGACCTTGGCTCCGAGGACTCAATACAGCACTGCTGAATACAAATATAGCTGCCTCCCACCCCAGAAAACAGTCATTTATTATTTTAAAAATATTTTCTTTGGGCTTCTTTAATCCTTGGGGACATTTGCTTGACAAATAGCAAATAAGTCCCCTAACCAGACGGTTGTTATAAATATCTGTGGCGTTTATTCAAGCCATTTTCACTGGAGACCTTTTCTCTGGGGGGAAAAAGTGGCTGCCTGAACCTCAACATTTGGGACATGATTTTTCCCTAAAATAACTACAACATCCATCTATTTTCTCCCGATGGTGTGTCAATTTTTTAATGAGAGGCTGGGTCCTTCTGGTGACTTTGGTCTCCATGGTAACAGTTTCATGTGTTTGTTCTGGCTCAGTGAAATACCAAGAAAGAGTTGACTCACTTTTGACTGGGGTGGGTGGTGGTGGTGGTGGTGGGAGAACTCTCTAAATTAGAGAATAATTATTTAAATTTTGATCACAAACATGAAGATACCCCGAGTTTCAAAATAATTGCTGTGTAACACACTTTACATTACAAATTAGAGAACGTTTGGGCAGATGTTTCTAAGCCTCGGCTGACTCTTTGCAAGGGCAGGTGTTTTTGAGATTATTACTATTTTCATCCATGTATAACTGACCCTGACTTCCTTCCTGAGATCCAGTCTCCCGTACCAGGAGCTGAATCATGCAGTAAGTAATGGACCAAGTGTCTGGAGTGACACTTCTAGGTGTTGTTTCGAACCTATGAGATATGCTACTGAGACCTGGTCAATACTAGAACATCTGTCTTCAACAGCCACCAACCAGAAGAGGCAGAAAAGGGGCCTGGATATCAGCTTCTCCAGATCCTCACTGGTACTCTAGGTTTAGGTGTGGGAACACAGCAGGAATCCTGAAGTTCTCTGTGATTATAGCCTTTTCTTTCTTTCTTTCTTTCTTTCTTTCTTTCTTTCTTTCTTTCTTTCTTTCTTTCTTTCTTTCTTTCTTTCTTTCTTTCTTTCTTCCTTCCTTCCTTCCTTCCTTCCTTCCTTCCTTCCTTCCTCTCTTTCTTTCTTGGCATGGTGGCTAACTTTGCTCTTCTTTAAGAGGGGAGCAAGTGTGCAGGCAGAATGGGTCAGCAGGTAAAGGTGAGCGAGGACACAATTTGAATGGATGCTTGTGGGAATCTAAGACCACACAACACACACACACACACACACACACACACACACACACACACACACACACACACACACTGAACCTAGTAGAGAACTGTCTCCGAGCTTGTCACCTTGACGTTGGCTGTTACTGTCAATCTTCTTACCTTCCTTGTCTGGTCACAGCATAAGCTTTGCACTGAGTTACTTTTGCTCTTGAGGAGATTGTTCAAAAAGAAGACAAAGATTCTGAGTTAACAGTAAATACAATTTTCACTGTAGATGGACTTGCTCAGCAGGGGCAGATCAGCTGTTCCCTGGGGAGCACTGTTCTCTCTCTCTCTCTCTCTCTCTCTCTCTCTCTCTCTCTCTCTCTCTCTCTCTCTCCCTCCCTCCCTCCCTCCCTCCCTCCCTGTTTCTCTCTTTCTCTCCCTAGCACCTTTGATTCTTTAGGGTCTGAGACTCTTTCTTCTTGAGCCCAGACTAAAGCAAAGCAGGGCCCAAGACCAACAGTAAAGCTCAAGACAGCCTGTTTCTCACGCCCCATCTGGTTGAGCCTTGATCAATATGACTAATCTAAAATATGAAGTGAATATTTCCCTGGCAAAATTGAGAGCCGTTTTACACCCGTGACCCTCCAGTGAATGACTCCCTGAGACACAGTGAGGTGAAGACGGCTTTATGAACATGCACAACTCAGGCAAAGCAACTAAGGTTTGGATATGACCCTAGGGAACGGTATGATGGATGTTTACAGGCAGTATTGCAAATCCATCCCTTTGATGGCTCTTAGCAAACTCTAGACCCCAGAAGGCAGGCCTTTATTCAAGGAAAGGCATACACTCGCCTAATTACAACTTGTCAAGTGTATGTGCTAGTGCGTGATAAGGGTAGTCGCATATGACCCAGACACTTCTCAACAGTAACACAGCAGGGGACCAAGCTCTGGTTCAGTTACTAGAGAATTTACATTCCTCAGTCTTGCAGGGCCTCAGAAGGGGCTTGAGTGGTTGGAACATTACTTCTCTGACCCCACCTAGAGCTGATCCCTCAGTCCTCTCTCCAGCTGCCGTGTTCTTCTGACTTTCTTTTTCTCTCTTGGTTTGTGATTTATTCAAGACATGCTGACTCAGGAACCTGACTGTAGCCAGTACAGTTTAGGTTCTGGAAAGGGGGCTTTTAGACATTCTTCCTTTGTCTGCATGACTCCGTACTGATGCCTAAAGAAGTCTTTTTAAGCCTACAAATTTCTATTCAAAGCTGTTATTCGGTAAGGGTCTGGCAACCCTTTGCTGAAGTCTTCCCTCTCAGGATCTAGGAGACAGATGTTGTGAGTTTGCCTGGATCTCAGTCAAGAGCTTCTCCCCTCACACAACTGCCCCATACCACCCTGAGGGAGGGCAATGACTCTGCATGGAACATCCGTAGCCCTGGACCCTGTTCTGAGATCAGCAGAAGTTGGTCTCTTCTAGTTTCTCCAGGCCTCATTCTCACTAGGCTGTCACCTCTTCCTGCTTTGTGTGCATTGTAACCACAGTGGCAAATATATCTTGGTTTGACTGAATGGGTTGCATTGGGATTTGGGGACCTTTGTTTTTTTATGTCACACGCTTTTCAAGACTTGTATATATATATATATATATATATATATATATATAGCACAAAGTTGGATTTATTTCTAACTCCTTGTTCTCTATAACAGAGAGGTAAAGATCCCAGAAACTGTGCTGTGTAGCTGTGGGCAGCAGTATGCAGAGAACCCTGACTGCCAGAAACTTAGGGGCAGTCCACAGTGAGTACCCATAACACCTAGAAGCTAGTAGAGCACCAGGAGTAAAATATGTTTTGTTTGACAGCATGAAAATACTGCTTTCTCCATTAGCTCTGTAAATCACTCACTCAACTGATGGCAGTACGAGTTTGGCATGAATCCTTCCATTCAGAGCCAAACTCATTCCCTCTCATCAGATATTGATGGGGCCACTGCTAGCTGCCGGGCATGGTTCGCATTGTTGAATGTATGCAAAGGAAGATGACAGATGACAAAGGACGGTTTTCATAGAGTACTAGCCTAGTCAGGGAGACTGATTGGTTTTAAGCTCACTCTATGAGATGGGCTTACACCCGATGCGGCTAAAGTGGCCAAACAGCTGAGACACAATGGGGCATGGGCTAAGGGACAACCTAATACTGTTATTTAGCTAAAGGAACATAGCAATAAAATGATTCCTAATGACACAATTCTATACCCATAAATCAGTGCTTTACTCAGGCTTCATTGAGAAGTTTCTTCTTGCAGTAGATAGGAACTAACAAGCCGTCAATGCGCAGAGAGTGAGAGACTTTGAAGCATTCGGTTCTTAATGAGATGTCTTCTCGAAGCTCTCTCCTCAAGGCCCGGGAACTATGAGGAAGAGAAGGCAGGAAGATTGTAAGAGCCAGGGGAGATGAAAGAGACCAAGGAAACTAGGTCTTCCCATCACAACGAATGCTCACAGAGATGTGGAAGCATACCCAGGGCTTGCAGGTCCAAGCCAGAGGAGGGTCCAGCAATAAGAAGGGGAAGTAGGCACAAACTTCTGTCTGGAAGCAAGAAACTATTTTTAACTGATGCCTATTAGAAAAGGGAAAGTCAGTTTTCTTCAGTGGAGTAGTACTAGGTTTGCCAGCTACATGTTTACCAGCTACCCCACATCCGGAAATAGTTGGCTGACGCAAAACAGAATCCATATTGTTTTATGTGTGTTTAAAAAAATCACTATTTATATTATTGATTTCTTTCTTCAATTTTTTTTTGCTTTTTTATTGTCTCCCCCCTTTTTGTTTTTGTTTTTGAGACTGAAAAGAGAAAGAACATGAAATTGGGTGGGAAACAAGATTGGTAGGACCTGGGAGTTGGGATAGGAGAAAATATGATCGAAATACATTGTATGAAAACATTTTAATTAAAAAAAGAGATGAGAGCAATAAGTTGCTAGGGGAAAAGATGAAGTAAGGAAACACAGTCATTTTGTGAGAGAGGTGGCCTCTCTGTGGAGATAGCGTTTGACTGTTGGGGGGAGGGGAAGGGAGGATCTGGGGAGGCTCCCTTCATAGCCATAAACCAGAATTGTCACCAGAAAACTAAGGCCTAGCTCTACCTCAGAGACTACTGTGGAGACTTGGGGGTTTATGCTAAGTGAGGAGACACTTTCAGAATTTGATATGACTAGTGTTTTAGAAAGCTCACTCTAGAAGGTTGCTGAGTAGAACGTAAGACTGGGGAGACAAGTCTATGAGGAAGCCATGACCAAAGCCTGCTCTGTGGAGACAGCTGATCTTCAAACATGTTTGCTGTGTTTTTATTTTGAGTTCCCTGAAATGATCCCAAGTATGCAACCACCTTGTTCTTCCCTGACACACACTCAATTGGTGTAGAAGGAAATTAGAAAATCATTTATTCCAAGGGTGGTGCTGGCTGAGCTAGTGGGTGATGGAGATGCTTCCCGGGTTGGCATTCTGTCCTTCCTTCTCTGACTCCCCTCTTTCCTGCTACTTCTTGTCACTTGCCTTTCTAGAGCTAAATGTTTTCTCCTTCCATTTGAGTCAAAACTTTCCACTCATCTCGCAAAGTTATCTCCACGGCAGGTGCATCTGTAAGCATCCCCAACAGGGACACCTTGTGTTTCGTTGGAGGTGGCCCAAGAGTTCTGATGGCTGGATGCGAAGTTGGTCCTCAGGAGTCCCTTGAAACACTTTTTAGGTACGTGATGGAGCCAGGGAACTTTTGGGGCTTGTGGGTTATAAACCCCTTTTCGTTTCATTGCCAAAATGCTTGGGGTGCTTATTCATGATCTCATTTCTCCTGAATGTAGGTTTTATGCATCTGGCTGCTCGGTTGTTTTTAGAAGGTAGGAGTGATGGTTCCATTAATGTGTCATCTTTTCCATGATTAGAGAGGAAACCCGAGAATGCTTTCCTAGCAAATCCGTGGGACAGTTTCCTCCAACACCTGTTCTTTCAAACCATGAGATGTTGGTAAATAGTCACACAAGTTCCTGTGTCAGATCCTGTCTTTTGAACACTTACTAGAGCAACATATAATTTTTGCTAGTGTAAGCTGATGTCAGCACCCACCCATTTTCCCAACTTGCCCAAGGATTCGTGTATAGTTAATTATTTGATTTGGAAGGTGGCAGGAATTTTGGATCAGTAGTGCTCAACAAAGGAGAACATAGAATTTAAACAGAAAAATTTCATCATTATTTAGTTAGGAACTGCCGTCTCTGTATCTCAACATGCATCCAAATTGCTACCTTCTGGAAGGGTTAGAGGTTAAGCAAACATGCACTCTCCTGGATAAATTAGAGAGCAGAAGTGAACTTTCAAAAGTTCTAAATAAGTGAAGTTTGCCATATTTTAGTAAATGGTAAATTTCGTGGGAATGAAAGTTGAAAGGCGGTGAGTTTGAGTACCTCACATAGGGTGGTTAGGTGGGGTGACAGGACATTTTATCAAAAATGTAAAGGAGTTGAAGGCGTTGATGAGAGCTCTGAGGAGGCTTGTGAAGCAGGCGCATGTGAAGAACAGCAGAGAGGACAAGCTGGGGCTAGTTTGAGCGAATAAGAGGACCACAACAGGACATGAGGTCAGCTGGCTCTTGGAGCTGGAGAAGGAGGGGACGGAAAGGCAATGTGAAGCAGGAGCGAGCCAAACCTGAATGTTTTTGGCATCTTAAGGCCAACTGAAGTTATTCTGGAGGCAGTGGTGGCCTATGCCAAAAGACAGCACTTGGTCATATGAGATATATTCTAAAGCCGATTTTGTTGGCTTAAGATCTACACTGAGAATTTGTGATGGGATCTGGAGTAACTGGAGGAAGAGAGAACATCAGTAGAAAACTTTTGTCCACATGGGTCATAGATATTGCAAGCATAGTAAGAGGACTAGTTTGTCTATCTATCTATCTATCTATCTATCTATCTATCTATCTATCTATCTATCTATCTATCTATCTATCTATCTATCTGTGTTGGGAGATATGCATGAGTGTGTACTTGTGTGTGTGTGTGTGTGTGTGTGTGCTGAATGTGAAACCAGAGGTCTGTGTTGTGATTTGTTGTTCCTCAGTAACTTTCCATCCTATTTTTTGAGGCAGAGTCTTTCTCTCATTGATCCTGGAGCACATTAATTCTGGTCAGCTCCCTAGCTCCAGTGATCTGTATGTCTCTAACTGCCCAATGTTGGAATTACAGATGTGTGCTATGGTTACTAGCTTTTAATGTGGGTGCTGGGGATCTGAACTCAAGTCCTCATGCTTGCGCAGACAGGATTTTACCGACTAGGCCATCTGTCCAGTCACCATGTCATTCTGTTTTAAAGAGGAGAAAAATTGTAGTATGTTTCCATGGTGACAAGAATAACCTAGGAAGGAGAAGAAATAGATTACCCAGAAGAGATCTCATGGAGCTGAGAGGAAAGGGATCCTGTTCTAGTTTGTGTCTCTGTCACTGTGACAAAGCCTTGATCAAATGCAACTTGATGAAGAAAGGGCTTATTTCAGCTTACAGCTTCTAGCCCATCATCAAAGAATGTCAGGGCAAGAACCCTGGAGGCAGGGACTGAAGCAAAGACCATAGGGAAATTCAACTTACTGGCTTTCTCATTCTGGCTTGCTCAGATACCTTTTTACGGGGCTCACTCATCTTCCTAAAGATGGCTCAGCCTGCAATGGATAGGAGCCACATACGGGAATGGCTCAGCCTATAGTGGATTGGGCTCTCATACACTCATTAGTAATTAGGAAATGCTTCACAGAAATAGCCATAGGTTAATCTGATCTGGGCAATTCTTCAGTTGATGTTCTTTCTTCCTAGATGACTTTAGGTCTGTGTCAGGTTGACAAGAACTAACTAGCATAGGTCTAGTAGACAAGAATATGGCACTTAATGAAAGCATAGTCAGTACGTTTCTGAGGAGGGAGAGACGAAGGACACAAATATGAGTCACAGATAACTACAGAGACAAATTGGTGTTTCCTTCTCAGTTCATAGAAAGCAGAGTTACCATCTGGGAGTGGGGTTGTGTGACAGTGTTTCAAGGAAAGAAAAAAAGTTTGCAATGATTGTAGAGATGTAAACACTGTGATTGCTGTGATCAATCTACAGAGGACTGTAAACAAGGTTAGAATCCAGGTCTGGGAGAAAACTAGAGGTCAGATATAACAGATTCTTGGAGGCTGTTATGTCAGTGCTGGATCTTGTTCCAAGTGACCAGGAAGCTACCAGAGGACTTGAGCAGTGGAGAGATACTGACTTCCAAGTATAAAGGATCACTGTGGTTATCCTCTGCTTATCACTCCAGCAGAACACAAGTAAGAAGGCGCCAACTCTCTTGTCTAATGACTAGTGGTGATGGCTTCTGCTAGGTTGCACATGGGTTTGAAAGGGATTTTGAAAGTAGAGGTGACAGTATTCTCCAAACACAAGTTCAGTGTGGGAAAGAGGCATCAAGGAGATAAGTTTGGGCCACGTGCAGATGCCAATGGGATCTGTGGGTTTTCCAAATGTGACACACTCACCTGAAGATTCAGAGCTAGCATCCACACAGGAGAGAAGGCATGTAATACTTGTCTTTCTGTGTCTGGGTACCCTCACTCAGGTTGTTGGGGTAACAGTATCTTATTTTCTCTGAGTGACTCTGAAGGGATGATGGTTTTCAGCACGTAGTCTGTAAGCCACAGCAGCAACATCCTGGAATTTTCTGGCATTCAGTTATTTGAGCCCTTCCTTTGAGTTATTTGGAACCTCGTAGAAGAGGCTCAGAGGCTGGGTTTTTCTAGTGATTCCCATGTACTGTAAACCTGGAAAACCCTGACACACCAACCTGAGCCCCGGTAAGGACTTCTGATCTATAATGTCCTTCTGGGTCCACACAACACTTACACAACCTGTGGACCCTGAACTATGAGAAAATGGCAACACTAAAACCGTCCATTATCTACTGAGTGTTTAGTACTTAACTCCGCAGCAAGCTTGAGCCATCAAGCCATCATGCTACTGTGCTGATGTGCGTTTAGTATGGCGGTGCCTGGCACAGTGGGAGGTGAGAGAGCATAGCATTGACCTTGTGGTTTTGAGGGGTATTGTAAGATTTTCTTCTTCCCATATCAAGAGGTGGGACGGGTATTTTATGTTAACACCACTCATTTTCCTACTTTGAGGGAACAGAACAGGAAACAGTTAATGGTTCAAACCCATTGGCCATTTAATGGATGGCTAGAAAGGAGGCCAGCAAGGGAGGAAGGGCATCAGTGTAAAGAAGCTTTTATTCAGTGAAATGTTACAAGGATCTCATGATCACCTGGGAAGAGTGGGTTCTATATCATGGGTTTTAGTGTGGTTAAAGTTTCCAGTGTCTCCCCAGTGACGTCATTCATATCAAATGATGATGTGTGCTGTGAAGGGGGCTTTTGAGGATCTTCTGCTGAGTCACTATTTGGATTTGGCAAATGGCAGTGTTTTGCCATCGGAAAGGCAGGTGCTGTGATCGAATGCCAGAGTCTAGTGTTTATTTCTTCACAGTCTGGGAATCTGGGAAGTCCAAGAATAGATGCTTGCTGCTTTGGTTCTTCGTGAAGGCTCTCTCTATCTGGCCTGCAGATGGACAATTTCTTGCTGTGCCTTCCTCACGGCCTTTCTCAGTGTGTGTGTGTGTGTGTGTGTGTGTGTGTGTGTGTGTGTGTGTGTGTGAGAGAGAGAGAGAGAGAGAGAGAGAGAGAGAGAGAGAGAGAGAGAGAGAGAAGTGGGGGGAGAGAGAGAGGGGAGTCAGTATGGAGAAGGAAGGAAGAAAAATGGAGTGTTCATTGGTCCTTTAGGACACAGACCTGTAGATGCTCCGTTTATGCTTCATCATTTACCTTTAGTTTCTTTCTCAGAGGTCATATGTCAAAACACAGTCACCCTGGGGTGGTGGGTTCATGCAGATGGGACTCAGTTCAGTGTACAGCAGCTGTCTGTCTGAATTTGCTCTCCTCAATTCATTCCCTGGCCTTTCTCTAGACACATTTTTAAAGTTGGTACGGTTTTTCTTTCCTTATACTGACTTTTTTTAATCATAGAGAGATTCACATACTTATTTCTATAAAGCCTATCATATCAGATAATGTGCTTCACAAATTTTATATAAATGTAACACAAAAGGGTACTGGCTCCTAAGAGTCACCTAATAGTCTGTGTCTAGTGGTATTCTTCTTCAATCCATTGTTCCAATGTCAACAGCAATGGGCTGTACGCTATTGAGTTATTCTTGCGGCTGTTGCTTGGCTTACTATCGTTAGATGTAATGTCTATGCTCCTGAGAGTGGTTGAGTGCTCAAACTATGCTTTTATGGTGCTTCTGTTCCATTTTGATTTTTGAGACTTTGTTCTCCTCCTAAAAAGAATTGTAGAGCTTCCCTCTCAAGTTCTGCAAAAGTTTAAATACAAAAGCACTTGTGTAATTCTTAAAGGTCTCCTAAATCCCCCTGACACATGTCTGGTCCTGGTGCTGCAGAGCTACTTTATGGATGGTCTTTTCTTCCTTATACAACTGGCTCACTTTCTTTAGTGGATATGTGTTTACTTAGAGTTGCTGCTTTATTTTTTTTA
>CACVCL010033023.1:0-11158 GCA_902729485.2 Mus minutoides | reverse complement strand
CATTTTGATCTTCCTTCTTCTTGAGTTTCATGTGTTTAGTAAATTGTATCTTGGGTAGTCTAGGTTTCTGGGCTAATATCCACATATCAGTGAGTACATGTTATGTGAGTTCTTTTGTGATTGGGTTACTTCACTCAGGATGATGGCCTCCAGATCCATCCATTTGCCTAGGAATTTCATATATTTATTGTTTTTAATATCTGAGTAGTATTCCATTGTGTAAATATACCAATTTTTTTGTATCCATTCCTCTGTTGAGGGACATCTGGGTTCTTTCATTTTTAAAAAATACTTAATACACATAAAAACAAGACCATGAACTGAGAGTCACTTTTCTAATAAATATAAGAAGTTATTAACATTATATAAATAGCACAATTAATAATCAAGAAGTAAAATACCAAGGTGCTACAATGCAACACTGTTCAGGGAGATGAGTTGACCAAAGAAGAAAGCACAAATTATTCTCCCTATTTGTAGGTATAAATTGACAACTGGAAAGATTAAGCTTTGTTCAGTGAGATATGAGAACAGCCCCTCCTGAGTGAAAGGGGCCTCTGCTTCTCCTTGAAACACTTATTCTACTCTCTAGACATTGCTGTGTGTCTCTATACTGCTCCTCCTCCACTTGTAATGGGGATATGTCCAGATGAACTCACTGTAAACTGGAAAAGAAAAAGGGGAAAAAAAAAAAGAAAACCAGCCATGGCCAAGAAGAGAGAAGGGGGAAAGGAGAGAGAGAAGAAAGGCTAGAGAGTAAGAGGGAGAGAGAGGAAGACAGTGAGAGAAGAGAACAAGAGAAGAGTAAGAGGAGAGAGGAGAGAAGAGTAAGAGAGTGAGGTGGGGCTAAGCAGCCCCTCTTATAGTAGGCTGTTATCTTTACTGTTGCTAGGTAATTGAGGAAGAGTTTAGCCTGAAGGTCAGAAGCTTGGGAAATTGTCTACACAACTAAAAGCCATGCTTCTCCTGTGGGGGCTGTGGGGGGTAGTAACTTTGACAGGAGCCAGGGTCCAGGAGACATGAGAGAACTCCTTCTGTCCCATGTAGGTGAATTATCACCACCGGGTCCGAGGTTCACCTCTCAAATCTACTGGAGACCAGACTGCCTGTGCATATCCCAATGTCCCACACTTCTTCTATCTCAGCCTATTAGTAGAATTGTTTATTTGATGTTTTTACACTATACTTTGGTTTTCAGAACAGCTTACATATTTCAAAATTATTTATATAGCCAAAAGAAACACAGACAATTAATTTGGGAGGTGGCTTGTAAGAGAACAACAAAGAGTGAGACTGAATGTTTTGCTAGTTATTGATAATTATTGTATCAATTTTGAAGAAGAGGACCTTATAAGTTACTCTTTTTCTGAGATGAATGCCTTTCAAAATCACCACAGCCAATGAATCAGAATCTTACCCTCACCTAATGTCTGTGCCACTCTCCAAGCAGAACCATTGTTCTTGAAACAGTTGATGAATGACCTCATGGATATACTATCTCAATACATACACCATTTCTTAAATGAATATAACCTGTTCCCTGTGGGCTAAGAATGAAGACAATCACTCAAGTCAAATAGCTTTGAACATAGCAGGAAGTCTGTATCCAAATAATCGTGCCTACAATTCATTCCTTGGCACAGCAGAAATGTCAACTCTTAGCTACTATAGAAGTAAAATCCTTTGGTGATGTGAGGGACATTGAAGTACAGCCTTATTATAATAAACTCCAATGTCTAAAAATTGTTTTATTTTGGGTTTGTACCACAGTTAAGAGCCAAGATTTTTAGCTCTACTAAAAACAAAACAAACAAAAAGACTATCTATGTTCATTTAATAACATGTCCATCATTTTTAAGATTGGTATAAAAATATGTATTGTGTTGAATATAATAAATAAACAAACAAAATAAGAAAGAAAGAAAAAAAGAAAGAAAAAGAAAGAAAGAAAGAAAGAAAGAAAGAAAGAAAGAAAGAAAGAAAGAAAGAAAGAAAGGAAGAAAGGAAGAAAGAAAGACAAAGATGTACCTACCAAACTTGATCTACTAAAGGCCCAGTGGTAGAAGAAAGCACCAGGACATCACTGTGTACCCTGGTGATGGATAGAGGGATCCCTGGAGATACAGCTCCATGCCTGCTGCCAGCCAGCTCTATGTGCACAGTGCCTTACATCCACTGGCCAAGAAAATGTCAAACTGTGGAACTGGAACTAGGGTGGTAGTACATTCATTCACTTGCACAGCATCTTAAATATTATAACCTAGGCCACTGTAACCTGGTCTCTGAACATGTGCATATGTACAATAACAAGAAAATATGTTGCCATCAAAGAAAAAATTGAAGGAAGTTCTATTCCATGACAGTTATGAATGCATGGGTGGGATCTCTGAAGTCACTGTACCTTACTGATTCAGGAAACATCCTTAGAAGATTGGCTAGTAAGACAATCTAATCTTATTCAGGTAAGAGTTTGCTTGGGAAGATGGATAAACAAATCTCTGTAAATACATTTCTGGTGGAATTATTTCTATATTCTATATAGAAACTTACCAGCAAGCCAGAGGCCAACTAATAAGAAACAGCTAAAGCATTCTCAAACTTGCACAATTACAGTTGAGTGTATATTATTACCAAGAAATGGAAAGTATATTTTAAAAAACTATCAGTGATTTCTAACTTGAAATTTTCATTTGCTTGAATTATTTAAAATAATCTTATAGCAAAATTAAAGCCTAAGGATATATCTGCCTAAAAGTTAATACCTATGTTCTGAATTAAATCAGCTTCCTTGCCAGATTATTGCCTCAAAGAGCTATATTATTACTGAAACTGACCAAAGTTAACTGACTGCTAAACAAGAGAGGATAATGTAAACTTGGATAGGAGAGGTTATGTCTGAAGCATTTTATGAATTCTTGCCAAATCCAGGATCTATTTTCATGTTCAAACATCTGTTACTCTGAAATGGCCTCCTTCCTCCACAATACACCCTCGTTATTTCAAGCCTCCAGTTCCTTCAGCCTAAAGTTTCCTTCATTCCCAATAACACAGAGACTTTTTCCTGTTCTTTCCTGGATCCTCATGCCATAATGATATATTTTGTATTCTCAAATCTATGGGTCATATTAGAACAGATATCAGGGTTGTTATCTGTGAAAGAAAAGGATTGGCTATGAGAGGGTGAGGAGGAAGGAATTCTGGGTGGTTAAACTGCATATCCACAGTCACCCTGGGACCTTCATTATGGGTAAACCCATAAGTGGGTGGGGAGAAGAACAAGGGGTATCAGGTGCCAACATTCCATTACAACAATTACCAATGCTGCTTAATGGCATGCCTTTAAAAGTTCCCTCATCAAGCAGATGGCTTGCAAATTGATCAGGTGAAAACTGACACTTCTTTAACATTCCTAAAATGGATTAGATATCATAATGTTGAACCTGATGGTTTATACTGATTTTAATCCACAATCAGACATCTAGTAGTAAAAGTCTGCACATATAAACTATCAATAGTGCACCCACTGAGTCCATTAAACACATACTCTGGAAACACGCTATGAACAAATATGGCATTGTTTATCACTGTTGAACAAATATGCAAACACAACACACTCTAAATAATTCTTTCAAAATCAAAATAGAAAGCTATGTCAGATTTACTTTTATTCTGGGTGCTGAAAACTACAAAGAAAATGAGAAAAATAGAAATGATGAAGGACGTGCATATTTTGGTTATTCAATATTATTAATATCAATTTAATTAAACGTTATGATTAATATTATATAATTAAATATTAGTAATATTTAATATGTGTATATATTAATTAATTGGTTAAATGTAGTGAATGTTTTCTTTTCTCTTGAGGTTTCTAAGAGACTACAGCCCTAGTGTTTTTACCACAGTAAGTAATGGCGATTTGAAAAATCTGTACACAGCATGAGACTTTTTCATTTCTTTCATAAATATAGGATGCACCCTAGACATTCACAGCCATAGGCTTGATGAGAGGGTGACAGGAGCAAAGATGGAGTCACACTGATCTTCTGGACAGCAGGGCACATTTGGTCTCAGTTGCAGTGATGAGCATGACAGACACCGAGTCATTGGTGTTTTTCACTTTTATTTTTCTAGTGTGTAATTTGTTGTCTGAATATTGAATGCTGGAGAAACACAAGTGACCACATTGTATGTAAAATAATGAAGCAGATGCTGCCAACCACTGGCAATGTGCTAAGACACATGTGGTCTAAGTAACAACTACCAAAGCTCACCTTGAGGAATCGGCAGCCCCAGGGTCTCTTATGTTTTAGTAATCATCAAGGCTAACTGCTCACCTTGTTGCCACACTCTCCCAAGGGAGTGTGTTGACAGACTTTCATTCTTAATGTGCTAATGTTTGGGATAAAGGAGATAAAAAAATACAAAGAAAAAATATCCATATATACATTCTATATGTGTATATATTTTCACACACACACATATATATATATTGAAAGAGAGAGAGAAAGAGAGATAAGAGAGTGGAGAAGCAGTGGAGAGGGGGGAGGAAAGAGAAAAGGAAAGAAATAGGAGCTAAAGCTTGCCATTGTAAAAAGCAATTTTCTTATCGTATAGACCTAATAAAGCAAATGTATTTTTTTCTTAAACTAAAAAAAAGCAATTTTTATATTTATGTAAGACTTCTGGAAAAATTCAAACTGTCTGGAAGTAGCAGGAAAAAAAAAAAAAAAACAGATGTTGGTGGCCCCAGGTACTTTCCTTTGACAAAAGCATCAGTTTCCTGTGTTTCACACCAGATATTTTTAAATGTAAGTAAACAAATACACGATCTCTCTATTAACCACAAGAGGCATATTATAGGGCTTGATTTTTCTACATGGCCTTACCTTAGAGAGAGTTTCATGTCGGTACATCATGAAGAGCTTCTCACTGCGTAGTGGTCTCTTCTATGAATCTATATTTAGTTGTCAATTCTCCCTTTCAAGTAGTAGATGTCGTAGTCATTGTCACTTGTATAGATGCACATTTAGTTGTCAATATTCCCTATGAAGAATATTAGCTTGTTCCACATCTGTATTTTTATAAAGAAACAGAGTACTACTATATAGGGCCTTGATTGGATCCTAACCCATATCATTATTTAATAAATTGGTTGAAACAGCAAAGAGGCACGTTTTCATGCTTGAAACCATCTTATCTGATCATTTTACTCCACAAAATCCATTTTTAATCACCAGGTGTAACAGCAGGCTCTTTCTGAACATTAGTTATGGATGGCGTGCCATACTGAGTTTCATTAACTAAGAAATGGTGTTATCAGTAATCAGAATATTGCCTTCATTCGAGGACATCTTTGACCTTAATTAGTGAACTCCCTTTGCTTTTCTTTATCTTTTCAGGGGTGGGGCCCTCTCTGGTGTTGTGAATATGCTTGCCCCAGGGAGTAGCACTATTAGGAAGTGTGGCCTTGTTGGAGGAAGTGTGTGTCACAGTGTGGGTGGACTTTGAGACCCTCTCCTAGCTGCCTGGAAACCAGTCCTTCTGAATCAAGATGTCTTGGGTCCTCCAACGCCATGATTGCCTGGATGATGCCATGCTTCCCACCATAATGATAATGGACTAAACTACTAAAACTGTAAGCCAGCCCCAATTAAATGTCCTTTTTGAGTTGCCTTGGTTATAGTGTATCTTAGCAGCTGTAAAACCTTAACATAGACGCCAGTTTTTGATTACCCTTCCCCATTTCAGATCTCTCTCAGTATTAGTATTCAGGGTTTAACAATTGTGTCTCAGCATAGTTTAGAGATCACAATAGTTCAACTGTAAAATGCATAGGCAACAAAAGAATTTACTGGATGTATATCAGAAGCTTATAAAACTGCCCAAAGGACAAGGCTTTCTAAACAGAAAGAAATACAATTGAAAGGTGATACAAATCAGAACATCCGAAATCACACTTGGACTCATTCAATAGTGTAGCCTATGGCCACAACCCCAAAGACTCACAGAACTCGCCAATGAATCCTCACTAGCCCTCAACAGAAAATTTCGATCATCCTTATCCAAGTGTGCATATACATGTTTAATTGAAGCAATGCAGTTAATCAAGTAATAGTTCTACTCTGCAGTGCATGGGAATATCATGTATTGTCTTCTACCCCATTCTTAAATACCAGTTGCAATCCATCAAACTGATTCCAGACCTGAATTGGCCAGGATCTAGAGTTTGAAAACACTGCTCATGAGCAATTGATTTGGACCATGGTACCATTGCTAAACACACTCTTAGAGGAAGATGCCTGCATTTGGAAGAGGGGAGAACAGAGAGAAGGGGATTGGAAACACATGTCTGCATCATTCATCAAAGATAGTGTGACCCCAAGCAAAATGCACCCCAGATCAGTCCAACAGGTCACTGCTGAGGTATAAACCATGGCTCTTTCAGTGGGGAAGGAAGGAAGGAAGGAAGGAAGGAAGGAAGGAAGGAAGGAAGGAAGGAAGGAAGGAAGGAAGGAAGGAAGGAAGGAGAGGAAAAAAACAGAAGGAGTAAGGGGAGGATCTAGGAAGCAGAGACAAAAGCAGAGGGGGGGGGGCATTGTTTAAAATATAACCTAGTCGGCAATCATTGGGAAGAAAGGCCCCTTGGTCTTGCAAACTTTATATGCCCCAGTACAGGGGAATGCCAAGGCCAAGAAGTGGGAGTGGGTGGGTAAGGGAGTAGGGAGGGGGAGGGTAGATGGAACTTTCGGGATAGCATTTGAGATGTAAATTAAGAAAATATCTAATAAAAAAAATATAATCTAGCAACTCAAATTCAACACAATGGCTTTAAAAAAAAATCCCCCTGATCTCAGAGACAAGCCTGGCTTTTTCTCGTCCTTTTCAGCTTCACTGAACTTCCTCTTTTCCCTGCCATTTCTTATGCTCCAGACTGGTTATTTGACACAAGCTGTCAACATACAAAGAATCATCGAATTAAAAGAAGTCATTTTACAGGATTGAGCTGCCTCTAGACACATTCTGCCCAAATCCTAGATGAAATTCTTGTTGCATTACATGACAGAAATACATCTAAACTCAACCCTGAAGTTAAGCATTGGAGCTCACCATGTTCCTAACCTTGTGCTCAGTTTTGTGATCTGACCATGATTGGCTGACATCACCTTCATCCTTGCTCTCCCTGTCATCACTTCGTGGCTTTTTCTCTACTGGGAACAGTAAGCCTTCCTGCAAGGTTTCAGCCTTGGCATTTATCCCTCCACGGGTCTATAGTTAGTCGAGAAGTTGAATTATTTTCTTGATTATGCCTCCACTCTTTCAAATTACTCTCAGGAAATGTCAAAGCCAGAAGAAATATCTTGGAGAATGTGACTGAATTAAAATTGTGCAGAAAAAGTGGCCTGTATTAATGAAATTAACTAGGACAGGCATGCCGGCCGATTAATCTTCCAACCTCAAAAAACTCATTTCCTTACTTGATTTCTTCCTCAAGGAATAATCTAACTGTCTTTGTTGTCTGGGTGTCTAAAACAGCCCAGGAAAGGCCAGGTGAAATGTCCATGCTAACTAACCATGTGCTGGGTGGCAGGTATCCCTGACTTTCTTCATCAGACAGTTAAAAACCCTACATTAAACTCCTATTTATAGTCACATTGTAACAGACCCCCAGACCTTAACACAACTAACACAATGATGGAGGTACCATTCAGGCCTTGGAACTCAGCATGTAGGCAGCAACACCTGCCCAAATGAAAACAAACACCTGATCCATCAGAGTCCACTGTACTGGAAAAGTCCCTAAATGTACTAACCTTGACTTTTGGCTCCGGTAGTTCTGTTTATGCCTAAATGTTCTTGCTAACTGAGGTGTGTCAAACTAGGGTGTGCTTTTTGTATTTAAAACCTCACCCTGAGAAAGGCCCAGGACTGTACTCTGGTCCAGAACACCCAGCTAATAAAGACATTCTACTGACTTGAACCCATGTCCGAGTAGTTGTCTTTAGTGGCTACCTCACAACAACATTTATAATGATTGCATGAAAAATAAGTGGCTTGTTAAACTCCTATTATATGTCAGTTAGAGAGAGAAAATATAACTCTGACAGTTACTAACTTAGAGCTAAAGAATTTCTTAACAGTTTGGTTGTAAGAAATTGCACATTCTGAAAGTGGTCGTTTCCTGGATGCACTGTATTCGCAGAGAAAATGTGAAACATGGTGTATGAGCAGAGTTGGCATTCACAGGTGACAATCAGATTCTTGGGAATCTAATTATAGCAGAATGGATTAACAGCAAAGAGCTGGAACCTAAATTTGGTAGATGAAGAGGCTATGTAGACATCATGGTAAAAGGAGGATCAGCCATAAACACAAAACTTAACCCTGTCTGGGGTCAAAAGAAAAACATAAGATGAACGGGAACGTTGCTTCTAAATATATCTTAAGACTTATTCCTGTTCTTGCAAGAGGCTATTTTTATTGTTTCACTGCTGTTAATTTGTTGGTTTATGGCAGGCTTTCTCTGTTTAACTCTGGTTGGCCTATAATTCACTATGTAGATCAAGCTGGCTTTGAACTCACACAGATCCAAGCCTCTGCTTCCTGAAAACTGTAATTAGTGTGTGTGTGTGTGTGTGTGTGTGTGTGTGCGTGTGTGTGTGTGTGTGTGTGTGTGTGTGTGTGTGTGCGTGTGTGTGTGCTTGCACGTGCATGTGCACATATAATTACATGGGTATCTGTTGAGTTAGAAGATAGTGTATCATCTCATAGAACTAGAAGTGCAAGCAGTTGTGGGTGGTGAGGCCAAAATCAGATCCTGTAGAAGAGCAAATATTCTTGATGGTTGTGGCATCTCTCTAGAACCTGATTCTTTTTAAAACCCCAAAGTGCTAAGCCTAGTTTTTCATGTTTTACTTTGTTAGTTTTTATTTTTCCAATTATTTGTTTATTCACTTTACACCCTGATCAAAGCCATCCCTCCCTCCTCTTCTCCCAGTCCCACCCTCACCCCCCCACACACACACTCTTATTACTCCCTTCCTTTCTTCTCAGAAAGGGAAGCACCCATGGCCCATCAAGTCCCAGCAGGACTAAGTACATCCTCTCGCACTGAGGCCAAATAAGGCAGCTCAGTTAGAGGAAGGGGATGCAAAGGCAGGCACTAGAGTCAGTGACAGCCCCCACTCCAATTATTTAGGAAAACCACAAGACCAAGCTGCACATCTGATACAAACATGTAGGGGGGCTAGGTCCAGCAACACAACTCTCAACCTACAATCTCTTCTACCTGCATGATGTGCTGGGCAATGAAGGCAAAGAACTTGTGGGAATGACCAACCAATGACTGGTCTAATTTGAGGACCGAACCAAGAGAGGGAGCACACACCCAACACTACCTTGATGACCAGGAACTGAAGACTGAATAGCCCTGAGACCTAATAGGGGGTACTAAGAAAATTATTTCTAATGATATCCTGCTACACTTAAAGATTGGTGCCTATCCCAATTATAGTAAGAGAGGCTTCCTCCAGCAGCTGATGGCAGATAGAGACTGACAGCCAAACATTAGGTGGAAAGATAGCCCAAATTAGAGAGCTCAATGAGGACCCTCCCATTGACGCCTGGGGAAACCCGCAGAAGAGAGAGAGGAATGAAGGTTAAGAACATCAGAACGGACCCGCAGAATCATTAAAGCAGAGCTCACAGGGGCTCACAGAGACTGGGCAACAGGCACAAGTCTGCATGTGTCTGCATTCAGTCTGTCCTAGGTCCTGGGCAAGTATGTTATGCTTGTTTACCTTGCTGTTTTTGTGATACTCCAAACAGTGGGAGTGGGGGTGTCTCTGACATTTTTGCCTGTTCTTTAAAACCTTTTCTTCCTACTGGGTTGCCTTGCCCAGCCTTGATATGAAGGTTTGTACCTAGCTTTCTTGTGTCATTTTCCTCATTAATATATTTCTTCATTCACTTGATATCCCAGCACAGCTCCCCTCCTCCCAGGCCCTTTCTCATAGGGCACCTTCTGCATCCCTCCTCCCCTTCACCTCTTAAAAGGGGGAAGTCCCCCCTGGTTACCAACACACTCTGGCACCCCAAGTCACTGCATGAGGAACATCCTCTCCCACTGAGGCATGACAAGGCAGTCCAGTTAGGAGATCAAGTTCCACAGGAAAGCGACAGAGTCAGGATAAGCCCCCACACCACTTGTTGGGTGGGGCCTGCATGGTGACCAAGCTTCACATCTGCTACCTATGTGTGTGTGGAGGGCATCTAGGTCCAGCCCTTGTATGCTTTTTGGTTGGTAGTTCAGTCTGCGAACCTCCAAGGGTCCAGGCTAATTGACACTGTGGGTCTTCTTATAGAATCCCTGTCCCCTTAGGGTTCCTCAATTCTTCCCCCAACTACTCAACAAGACTTCCAGAGCTCTGTCGAATGTTTGTGGGTCATGTATCTGTTTTAGTCAGTTGCCAGGTGGAGCGTCTCAGAGAAAGTTATGCGAGGCTCCTGTTTACAAGCATAACAGAGTATCATTAATAGTGTCAAGGATTGGTGCCTGCCCATGGAATGGATCTCAAGTTGGGCCAGTCACTGGTTGGCCATTCCATCAGTCTCAGCTCCATCTTTGTCCCTGTACTTCTGGTAGGTAGGACAAATTTGTGGTAAAAGGTTTTGTGCATAAGTTGATGTCCCCTGCCTCCACTGGAAGATGGCTTGGTCTGTTGTTCTTTTATATGTCATCTTCCTTAAGTAAATGACAGTTTTCAGATTTTACATTAGTAAATTATTTTCAATTAAATAATTCAGTAAGCATATTCTTAAAGTGTATCTGGTGATACACACTTCACAAAGACTTTTCACATTACTTCTATTGGCTAAGTAAATTCTTAGTATTCTAGAAGACTTTAGCGATGGTATTTACTGTATTCCATTCAGTCACATTCAGTGTGGTCTGAAGACAACATCACACCAAAGACTTGCTTATAAACCTATTTAAGATGAAAATCTTCAGTTCTCTTCCTAATTACAGGCAGTGATTTTTACCATTCCATAGAAAGCTAAATATTTTCCCTGAAGTGGGTGAAGCAGAGGTTTCCAGAATTGTCAGAAGCCAGGGACTATTGAAGAGAGGAGGCTGAAGAAATGCTAGAGAAAGGAA
>CACVCL010033020.1:0-11168 GCA_902729485.2 Mus minutoides | reverse complement strand
CCATAAAAACTGGGTCCTCTCTTCCCTCAGGGTCGACTCCTCTATCCACTTCCGGGATATGAGTCGTCCCCAGAGCTCTGGCTTTCCCCGAATAAAGCCTCATGTGATTTGCAGCAAGCCTGGTCTCCTGTGAGTTCTTGGGGGATTCGCCAATATCCCGTGACTTGAGTGGAGGTCTCCCTACGGGGGTCCTTTCAAAGGCACTGGTGAAAGAGATGAGGATATTTGATTATCAGTAATAAATAATACATTAAAAATAATTTTAAGCCGAGCATGGTCGTGCATGCCTTTAATCCCAGCACTCCGGAGGCAGAGGCAGGCGGATTTCTGAGTTCGAGGACAGCCTGGTCTACAAAGTGAGTTCCAGGAAAGCCAGGGCTATACAGAGAAACCCTGTCTCAAAAAAACCAAAAAAAAAAAAAAAAAAAAAAAAAAGAAAGAAAGAAAAAGGAAGAAAAATAATAATCCTAAGGGCTGGAGAGATGGCTCAGTGATTAAGAGCACTGACTTTCCGCTCTTCCAGACGTCCTGAGTTCAAATCCCAGCAACCACATGGTGGCTCACAACCATCTGTAATGAGATCTGATGCCCTCTTCTGGTGTGTCTGAAGACAGTTACAGCGTTCTTATATACATAAAATAAATAAATAAATCTTAAAAAATAATTGTGAGTGTCTTACTACCTTCCTGTCAGAGCTTTGGAAGAAGTGCTGAGCCAGGCAGTGATACACTGTAACTCAAGCCCGGAGGGTCAAGGACACATGACGATTGCAAGGGCTGTGGATACCAGATAAATTAAAGCAAATTGAAAGGTGAAGTGAAACCAAATATATGTGAACATGTATTCCTTAAAAATCAGAAAATGAGTTTGGAAGTAGCATGGAGCACTCCCAACCCTTAACAAGAGGTAGTTTAAATAAACCACGAGAGATTTGCATATTTAAGTACAACTTTAACTTATGGACCCACCCACTATTGCTTCTCCAGCTCTGACAGGAGGTCTAGGTGCTATGGATAGACAATGACCTTGAATAGACAATGACCTTGAATTTATGACCCATCTCAATCTGCTTCTAGATTTCACTTCCCATTTTTTCTCATCCAAATCTGAGACACTAGAATTACATGTCACACGACTCATTTATTTATGTATTTGTATTAATGTAGTTAATGAGCCAGTGTGTGTTAAATAAAGGGAGTCATAATACAATTCAAGGAGTTCCAGGGCATGAGATAGAAAACAAAATGTCAGGGATATCTCCCTAGGGTTTATAGATAAAGAAGGTCGTGGACAGACAGATACACAAGCAGGGACTCACACACACACACACACACCAAAAACTAATCAACTAATCAAACTCACCAACAGCCCACCCAAGGAAATAATGCTAGAGTCTGGACACACGGGTTTGAGCAGGTATCTGCCTTCCGGTCAGGTGACTCAGCTGATTCCTCCGATGAAAAGAGGGTAATTCTGTAATTATTATTTTTTTAATTTTACAGGTTCAGCTCTTTATTGGACATGTTAACAAAGCAGTTTATTCAAAAAGACTAAAGCCCCTGTCATCTTCCGAATCCTCAAACTCTTCCTTCTTTGCTTCTACTTTCTTCTCCTCAGCTGAGGCAGCCGAGGTGGATGGAGCAGGACTAAGAGCAGACACAGCTTCAGCCACTGGAGTGGGCCCACCAGCCCCTACATTACAGATGAGGCTCAAGAGAGTAATTCTTTTTTTTTTTTTTTTTTTTTTTCGTTTTTCAAGACAGGGTTTCTCTGTATAGCCCTGGCTGTCCTGGAACTCACTTTGTAGACCAGGCTGGCCTTGAACTCAGAAATCCGCCTGTCTCTGCCTCCCAAGTGCTAGGATTAAAGGCATGCTCCACCATGCCTGGCAAGAGAGTAATTCTTGAGTCCCACATAGGGCAGCAAAATTTTCAAGTCAAATGACCACAACTGTCATCTCAAAGGAAACAAGAGATTCTGGAGCCATTTTGAAGGACACTGGCCTGGGAACACAGATCCAGGTTCCTCCAAATTCCATCTTCCAATGTAGCATGTAATTTTTGCTACGCAGCCTTAAGCTCTGGGAACGGGCTACCAGCCCTCCACCCAGGTTCCCCCGGATCCTCAGATGAAAAACAAAAACAACAACAATAACACACATACACACATATCTATATCTCTATATCTATCTATCTATCTATCTATCTATCATCTATCATCTATCTATCTCTATCTCACAGAACTATACTGAGCACAGCCTGTGCCACATGTAAAGAAGGTCCCTTAGTTAGGGTTTTACTGCTGTGAACAGACACCATGACCAAGGCAACTCTTTTTTTTTTTTTTTTTTTTAAGGCAACTCTTATAAAGACAACATTTAGTTGGGGCTGGCTTACAGCTTCAGAGGTTCAGTCCAATATCATCAAGGTGGGAACACAGCACCATCCAGGCAGGCATGGTGCAGAGGAGCTGAGAGATTTCTTGTATAGGTAGCCATGAGGCCAACCAGACTCAGTTCTGCTTTCTGTGGTGGTATATATCCTTGATTTTAGTGAAAGGCTTCAGTAGGCTGGTGTCTGTTTGCAGTCTGACAGATCTTTGATGTAGTGATCCCTTGTACTTCTTATAATAGATGTAGCAGTACCTTCAGCAATGGGAATATTTTAGTGTCTTTATATAGAGAGCTATTGGGGTATGTGTATATAGTTATGTCTCAGGCAGAATGTGACAATTTTCTAACTTGTTCTAACTAACTAGTTACATTGTTATAAATTATGTTAATGTGGCTTTCAAAATGTTGCATATAAAGCTATTAGTTTTGTGGGTTTTACATTTCTATATTAATGCTTCCAGTTATAGTAGGATAAAACTGACTTCTGGGGATATTCTCTGGGTCTGTCTATGGCACCCTGTTGCTAGGTTTCTAAATTTGCCAAGAACGTTCTCTTGGTGTGATGAAGTTTGACCTTACATTTGACACACAAGTGATGTGTGCATCTGAAACAATAAATCCATCTGTGGTGTCCCTTACTGAAAAGGACACTCTGGAACAGGGGGAGTTTGTTTCTGTTTGTGTTTCTGTTTTGAAGACAGGGCTTTACTATGGTTGGCCTGAAACTCTTTATGCAAACCAGGGCTGGTGTTTAACTCTCAAGCTCTGCCTGCTCCTGTTCTTCTCCTGGAATTCAGGGACTAAAGATTAACACACCACCGTGCCAGGCCGAGCATTTCTTCTTAGAGCCCCCAACCACCACCACAAACGAGGAAGTTCCTAGTAGATTATCATAACACATATGAGATCGGATAATGAGTTCATTCCACATGACGTCTGACACAGCTAGAGAGAGAACTTTTAGCTGGGCATTTGGAGGCCAATGTTCCATTGGACTATGTGGTGCTAGCTTTATGCCAGCTCAACACAACTAGAGTCATCTGTAAGAAGAAAACTTCAATTGAGAAAATACTTCCAGAAGACCAGGGCCATAGGGCATTTTCTCAATTAGTGATTGATAGGAAAGGGCCCCGCCCATTGTGGGTGGTGTTATCCCTGTACTGGTGGTCCTGAGTTCTATGAGAAACCAGGCTGAACACGTCATGGGGAGCAAACCAGTAAGCATTAATACTCCACGGCTTCTGCATCAGCTCCCGCTTCAAGGTTCCTGTGCTGTTTTAAGTTCCTGTCCTGACTTTGATGATGAACAGCGACAATGAAGAGTAAGTCCAACAAACCCTTTATTCTCCAACTTGCTTTTGGTCGTGATGTTTTGTCGCGGCAATGGTAACCCTAACTAAGACAGACAGAAGACACTAGAAAGTTCTCCAATGAACGCTGGGTTCCTGTTTCCGCAGATACTTTTTCACCCTGGCTGCCAGCTTTGAAAGGACTAAGGTAATTAAGGCAGGAGACACAGATGAGCAGCACTGTATTCTTCCTTCCACAAGGTGGCGTGCCACACCTACTATGCACATTTTCATTCCCTCGGGACAAATGCACAAAGACCTTTCACCAGGAGAGGTCGCAGAACACTACCCGTTTTTCTCCACCTGTTGAGTGGGACCGTCTTTATCTACACAGCATAGAGCTGTAGTCAGAATGGAGGAAGGTGATTATTTTAATCCCTGTGACTACTCGTGAATTAGAAGTTGCATGTGGCCCTATTCTATCAGTGTTATATTAAAGATTTTAGCTAATTCTCCCTGAATAAAGGCATAAGAATAGAAAAGGTATATCATTTTTATCTGCAGATAGTATGATAACACTTCTGCGAAACACAAGACTATTAAAACAGTGAAGAAGCCACTATTAACATTAAGAAAAAGTTGCAAGTTGATTGACCAATAATTAGTATATATGAATTAACAATTTTTAAAAGCAAAAACATATTCTAATGAATATTGAACAAATGACTATGAATCTTTATTTTAATTTTTACTTTAATTCTGTGTGTGTATGTGTGTGTGTGTGTGTGTGTGTGTGTGTGTGTGTGTGTATACACACAAGTGCCATGTGGTCCCGTTCTTAAAGCATACCCATACACAGGACTCTGTCCTTCCTAGGCATGGCTCTGACATAAAGTGTACACTGGGCCATTTAACTTTCTTTTTGTTTTGTTGTTTTTGTTTTTGTTTTTGTTTTCGAGAGAGGGTTTCTCTGTATATCCCTGGCTGTCCTAGAACTCACTTTTTAGACCAGGCTGGCCTCAAACTCAGAAATCTGCCTGCCTCTGCCTCCGAGTGCTGGGATTAAAGGTGTGCGCCACCACCGCCTGGCACCATTTGACTTTCATGTGGAGAAGTTGTTTTAAGTTAACAGTGTTGGGCTGGCAAGATGGCTCAGGGGGTAAGAGCACTGATTGCTCTTCCAAAGGTCCTAAGTTCAAATTTCAGCAACCACATGGTGGCTCACAACCATCTCAATGGGGTCTGATGCCCTTTTCTGGAGCTTGAAGACAGCTACACTGTACTTATTTATAATAATAATAATATAATATAATTATATTATATTAAATATAATAATAAATAAGTGAGCAGAGACTGAGCAAACAGGGTTGACGGAAGTGAGCAAAGGTCCTAAATTCAATTTCCAACAACCACATGAAGGCTCACAACCATTTGTACAGCTACAGTGTACTCATATACGTAAAAATAATAATAATAATAATAGGGCTGGAGATATGGCTCAGTGGTTAAGAGCACTGACTGCTCTTCCAAAGGTCCTGAGTTCAAATCCCATCAATCACATGGTAGTTCACAGCCATCAATAATGAGATCTAATGCCCTCTTCTGGGGTGACTGAAGACAGCTACAGTGTGCTTACATAAATAAATAAATAAATAAATAAATCTTTAAAAAAATAAGTAAATAAATAAAATTAACAGTGTTTTAGCAGCCGGCAGCAGCTGGAATCACAAACTTCAACATGGTTTCTTATAGCAGGCTGGATCATGAACATCAAGAGTCTGAGGTTCAGACCATGGTGGACATCAACATAGCCTGAGGCGTCAGCGTGGATCTCAGACATGGGCCTTGCCTTTGGCAGCAGCACTGACCACGAAAGTCTTTCAAAGAGACTTAGTCCAGAA
Source organism: Mus minutoides (assembly GCA_902729485.2). Classification (NCBI taxonomy): domain Eukaryota; kingdom Metazoa; phylum Chordata; class Mammalia; order Rodentia; family Muridae; genus Mus; species Mus minutoides. Next base: position 5,586 of record CACVCL010033020.1, on the reverse strand, counting down.
AATGAACATGCTTCATCTTGATTACTTCATTGTTCAGAGTCAGGGTGATCGTGCAGTTGGGCAGCGTGTCAGGGGCAGGACCTCCGAGAGATAGCTCTAGGCTGCTTGCTGTACGCCACTCCGCCCTCGGCACTGTCAACCAGGCATAGCCAACATGCTTGCAGTCCAACGGCACAGCTCAGTGGCCACTCTCCTCTCCGCACATGGCAATCAACAAGGGTCGGGGCAGCAGCAGAGGCTCCACTATGCATCAGTCCCGTAGTGGTACTGGCTTCGCAGGTGACTGAGTAAGGTAAGCCTCTGGTGGCCTGTCTCCAGCAGCTTGAGAAGTGGCTGGACTTGTCAACAACATACTCCTTTTCGAGAAAATTTTAGTCAAGCCTTAGAGATATAAGTTGAGAATTACAAAAGTGGCCTATGTGGTTAATGCTAAGGTGCTGAGTTTCTTTGAGATCCTTAGCCATGCTACCCAGCGAGTTTCTCAGTGAACTCCAGCTCTGCTTCTTACCGTCTATACTGAAATCATCTGTATCAAAATCAAGGGTCTGGTTCTGTAACGGTTGCTGTAGACAGCAGTTCCGAGTTGCGCCTGTATCGGGCATCACTGACAGCGGCTTTAGAGCCATATTCATCACGGTGTCTTTATCTGTCAGGTTTCTTAAAATGTTATTTTTTATAATAGACAAAGGTTATTAAATATTAATTTACCCCTGTCTCCCGTATTCATTCTTCTCCCACCACAGCTCACTGAAAGCACTCCGTTTGTCTCTGCAAAAGGTTTTTGCACAGGAAAAATCTACTAAAAGATGTTTCCATGATGATGATTGACAGGGCAAGAAGAGTGGGCAGGTAGCCAGGAGTGCCAGCTAGTCTGTGCTGTGGCCGCTCCTTGAGAGATCAAAGCTGGGACCCAGCAGAGGAAGGGAACAGCATTACCACTGGGGTCCCTCTACTGCTCCTGACCAGGGTGTCCAGGGTTGATGTTCCTGTACCTGTGGACTACTCACTGTGCAGAGACACGCGGACCCGGATAAAGCATGCTAAGGAGTGGGGCAGATAGCGTGCTGAGAGAAAGAGGACCCAGAACCATAGGAAGCCTAGGTCTTCCTGCACAGCTGTGCAGTCTGCTCAGGTGTGTCTTGCAACACCTGCCAGTCAGCCAGGCCTGGGCTACTCACACTCAGATTGATCCCTCGGCCCATCCTCCTGGTCCATTCCTCATTGCTCTTGTTCCAGCAGCTGCTGGCTGTAAACAAGGGGTGCCACAAAAATCACTCTCCCAGATTGGAGATATGTATAGCCAATGTTTGGATGAAGTTTGTTCTGCCTCTACAGTGGCTTTGCCAAGATTTTTTGCAGGTTACACTTTTTTTTTAATGATTTATTTATTTTATATGAGTACACTATCACTGTCTTCAGACACACCAGAAGAAGGCATCAGATCCCATTACAGATGGTTGTGAGCCACTATGTGGTTGCTGGGAATTGAACTCAGGATCTCTGGAAGAGCAGTCAGTGCTCTTAACTGCTGAGCCATTTATCCAGCCCAGAAGGTTACATTTGTAAACTCAGTAAGATCAGATTTTTTTCCCCAACCAGCAGAGGGTGTAGTTCCTAAAAAGTATTGAGCTGGGTGCTGAGAAGAAGGGTGTCAAGGAACAGTAACAATAGTAAATTTCAGCACCAGAAAAATAGAGTAAAAGCTCACTAAAATCAACAGCAAACATGTTACCACACAACTATCAAAAGTTGGGAGAGCCGAGCAGTGGTGGCACATGCCTTTAATCCCAGCACTTGGGAGGCAGAGGCAGGTGGATTTCTGAGTTCAAGGCCAGCCTGGTCTACAGAGTGAGTTCCAGGACAGCCAGGGCTACACAGAGAAACCCTGTCTCAAAAAAAAAAGTTGGGAGAGACAATGCAAGAATTTATGAGTGCTATAATAACAAAATTAATATTTAAGGGAAAAGAAAAGAAAAAGAGGGGCTGGTGAGATGGCTCAGTGGATAAGAGCACTGACAGCTCTTCTGAAGGTCCTGAGTTCAAATCCCAGCAACCACATGGTGGCTCACAACCACCTGTAATGAGATCTGACACCCTCTTTGGTGTGTCTGAAGAAAGCTACAGCATTCTTATGTATAATAATAAATAAGCCAGGCGGTGGTGGCACATGCCTTTAATCCCAGCATTTGGCAGGCAAAGGCAGGCGGATTTCTGAGTTCGAGGCCAGCCTGGTCTACAAAGTGAGTTCCAGGACGGCCAGGGCTACACAGAGAAACCCTGTCTCGAAAAAAATAAAAATAAAATAAATAAATAAATAAATAAATATTTTTTTAAAAAAAGGAAGAAAAGAAAAAGAGAGGCATGGAAAAATTAAAAATTTTTCAAGAGGGTTGGAGAGTTGACTCAGTGTTAGGAGCACTTGCTGCTCTTCCAGAGGACCAGGATTTGATTCCCTGCACCCCCATGGCAGCACACAACCATCTGTAACACCATTCTCAGGGTATTCCCAGGGGATCTGGCACCCTCTTCTGACCTCCAAGGGCACTAGGCACACATGAGATACACAGACATACATGCACATAAAACACAAAACACTCATACACATAAAATAATAAAATAAAAAATTAATATTTAAAAATAACTAAACACATCGATAAATTAGAAAATGCTTTTTAATAATCACATACATTAATAAATTAGTATAATTTAATGAAAATCATAAGAGAAAAAAAGGAGGGGGTCAGAATTAAGGCACACAGTAAAAGAACATGGGTGAGAAGTGTCATCCTGTCAGCGGGGGGCAGAGTATTGGTTTAGTAAAGTAGTTGTAGGTTCTTCTTCAAGATCCATGACTCAGGGCTGGAGAGATGACTCAGCGGGTAAGAGCACTGACTGCTCTTCCGAAGGTCCTGAGTTCAAGTTCCAGCAACTACATGGTGGCTCACAACCACCCATAATGAGACCTGATGCCCTCTTCTGGTGTGTCTGAAGTCAGCTACAGTGTATTTATGTATAATAATAAATAAATCTTTAAAAAAAGATCCAAGCCAGGCGTGGTGGCACACGCCTTTAATCCCAGCACTCGGGAGGCAGAGGCAGGCAGATTTCTGAGTTCGAGGCCAGCCTGGTCTACAGAGTGAGTTCCAGGACAGCCAAGGCTACACAGAGAAACCCTGTCTCGAAAAAAAAAAAAAAAAATCCATGACTCACTTGCACTGAGTCGTTGGCTAGTGTCAGCAGCAAGCAGAGTTTCTCTCTTGTTGAGGGGGGGTCTTAAGTCCAATTAGAGAGCTGTTGGTTGCCACCAAGGTGTACATGCCACTATTGCACCTTTTATGCCATTACTACACCCTTAGGGTTACCATAACATGAAGATCGTCATGGTTCATTAGCACCGTAGCTGGGTAGGAATATTGGTTGCTTCTTTTCTTTGGAATCTTGGTAACTTTTTTTTTTTTAGATTTATTTATTTATATGTATGTGAGTACACTGTCACTATTGCTGTCTTCAGACACACCAGCAGAGGGCATCAGATCCCATTACAGATGGTTGTGAACCACCATGTGGTTGCTGGGAATTGAACTCAGGACCTCTGAAAGAGCAGTAAGTGCTCTTAACCGCTGAGCCAGCCCCTCTTGGTAACTTCTGATACCATGGAAGTTAGTTCCCTGCCTCTGAAGTGCCTGCTGTCTACAGCAATAAGAACTTGCCCTCTACCACTGGGGAGCAACCAAGGACAATAGAAATCGGCTTAAATTTGGGGAGTCTCTTGGACAACTCTCACCAAGAGGCCTTCTCACACCTCGTGTGGGGTTTTCGTTAGATAGTCTTTGGTTCTCAGAAAGGGTGTTAGCACAGATGAGGAAATTTCACTTAAACCATATACATAGCGAAGCAGTGGTGTTGCACACCTTTAATCCCAGCACTTGGGAGGCAGAGGCAGATGGATTTCTGAGTTTGAGGCCAGCCTGGACTACAGAGTGAGTTCTGGGACAGCCAGGGCTACACAGAGAAACCCTGTCTCATAAATCCAAACAACAACAACCATACATATGTATGTGTGTGTGTGACTGTGTGTGTGTGTGTATATATATATATATATATATATATATATATATATATATATATGGACTTATGTGCATTGTAGGTTTTTGTTAGGCAGAGAGCTGATAGTATGATTCCTTATAAATTTTCCTTATGTTATTGTACCCTCCCCCTTTTGCATTTGTCTTCCTCACCCCTCATTAATTGGACATCTATGTTTCCCATCCCCCTCTTTAAATCACATGTACTCTTCTTAGTCCCCTCTAACTGCTCTCTGCCATTGTTCCCTTCATTTTCTTGTTTCTGCGGGTCCTCCAGGATATACATTCCCATCTGCAGACTTGGAGCTGGGACCTCAGATGAGAGCAAACATCGGATGCTTGGTTTTCTGAATCAGGGTTTCCGCACTCAATATGTTTTTTCTCTAGTTCCATCCATTTATTTGCAAAGTTCATGACTGCGTTTTGTTTTTTTCTTTACAGCTCAGTCAGTAGTATTTTGTAAAGTACACTCACCACCTTTTCACAGTCTATTGCCAACCAAAGGACTTTGAAGTTGTTTCCATTTCTTAGCTATTGTGACTGATGGGTTACTTCTCCACCAGTGAAATGAGCCAATTCAAGCCAGATTAGATTATATTAAAGGCAGGTTTATTGGGAAGCTACTCTTTGGCAGGTTCACTGTCTCCAAGGAAATAGGCCGGGGAAGTAGCCATGGGGAGAGGGACGGGGGGGGGGGGAAAGAGAAAGAGAGAAAAGGGCTCGGGCAGGTAGAAAGGGAGAAGAGCGTGAGAGCGAAATATCTGGATTATATAGGAAAGAACCTGGGGGGGGGTGTGCAGCCAAAGTTCAAGGTTGGGGGCAAGGTATGCCAGATAGGGACCTTGGGATGCTGAGAGAACCTGGGGCTAGGTCTGTTTTGATATGCAAAGTATGCATCTCAGTCCCTTGTCCTGGGATCCGAAACCAAACAGTGACTAGATCAGAAATGAGCATAGCTGAGTGTGGCTCTATTTTCTGCTTCTTCCCTTGGGATGTCCAGGCCTGATGCACACTGGGGAGAAAAAGATGGGTCAGCAGGATCCCGGTCCACAGGTGAATGCCCGGGGGACGTCTCCTCTGAAGATTTCAGTGTTGCGCTCTTTTAGAGGACATTTACTAATACAGCTTTCTTAGATGGTTTTCAAAACAGCATGCATGCACAAACTTTGCTCATGGTGAATATATATATATATATATATATATATATATATATATATATATATATGAACTTTGGAGAGTGGCAAGGGGTTCTTCTTAGTGTCAAATTTCATTGGCTGAGGTTTAAGGTTCTGGGGGGATAGCTCATTTAGCTGAGGTTTATGAGAATAGCTCATTTGCATGAAGAGGCCTTCCAGGAAGTTGAACCTATAACTTTGCCAAAGATTTTGTGGTTGTACTGGCTAGTTTTGTGTCAACTTGACACAGCTGGGGTTATCACAGAGAAAGGAGCTTCAGTTGGGGAAGCTGATCAGTTGATCCCTCCATGAGATCCAGCTGTGGG